>WAAD01003472.1:0-108892 GCA_013389945.1 Fregata magnificens | reverse complement strand
CCTGGAAATGCCTTCTTCCTACACCTACATTTGGAAGCATATCACCTTGCTTACCAAATCTTGTACTCTGGTGACAGTATCTACCAGATCTCACATACAATACAGTGTACCAAAATAGTTCAATCTTTTAGCAACAGAATCTGGTTCATTTACTCATGTATAAACATTGCTTTAATATTAGGATAGCTCCAAGGAGGATTGTGCCTTAGTTTGTCTAACCCAAAAAAATTTTTGAAGAAAACATTTCAGATTCATTCCAATGACATTCCAGTTAAAAATTAAAACTTTTTTCAGAGATATTTGTAGATTTTTCAAAGAATTTCAGAAAAGTTTCATTTTAAAGTTTTTAAAATCAAAAGGTAGACTTTCCAAATTTTTTTTTCTGATACCACTTTTTAGTTATAATATTGCTTTTGTGTATTTCTATATTTTAAATCCTCTACTATAGTCTGTTTAGTATTGACAAAAAAAGGACTTGTTTTTTTTAGTTTATCCTTCCTCAAGATGAAACAGTCAACAAAGAGTTTTAATTAATTCTTTTGTGGACTTTGATTTTTTTTCTTTTAAAAAGCAGAATCTATGTCTTTCCTTTTTGTCAGAAAGCTTTTCTCCAGTGAAAAGTTGTTACAGCTAATTTCTCATGCCTCAGAGACTAGAAGAAACTCCTACAGGTTAATTCCTCTTACTGCTTCACTCATGCCATAGAGAAGAGGACACCTCTGTCCATGTCAGTGTGGAAGGAGCCTTTGGCCCTGCAAACTGATACATGCCAGTTCAGAGCCTGATGTTGCAGCCCACGCAGACCCTAAGGGCTGGACGCTTAACAAGAGCTCCTGTCATTTGCAGTAAAGGAAAATTTGTCAATAGCATTAGGTTGTTGTCATCCTCAAAATGTGGGAGTACTGAAGAGGGATTAAGTGCTTTACCAGTGGTTTTGACTGCTGCCTGACAGCACAGCAATTGTCCAAAACACTGGTTTGGAAGACAGTATGCTGCAATATTCATAGGTGTTTGAGCCTCATCCCCCTTACACACTTCTGGAAAAAGTGTGATTGTTTTTTCCTCCTTATCTTAAAAATTCTTGAACCTATCCTGCCGTTTCTTGTCCACATGTTCTTATTCCAACCCCATTTGCAGGGTATATCCTATCTTAGTTCCACTGTTCAGGCTTCCCCACTCTCAGTTGTCCACAAAGTAACTCTTACTCTTTTTTTTTTTTTTTTAATCATCTGTCATAATCTCCAGTCCTTGTCTCCCTTCTTACCATGAGGTTCCCCTATCACTTTCCAGGTGCGTGGCCACAATCTCTTGACACAGCTATGTCCATTTTTCTCCTCAAGCTCTTTGGTCAAGTTGTACATCACCTATTTTTCCTTCCAGTCACCCCAAGAATCACCTGGCCCAGGCACTTTGCTAGGTTAATGTTGGTGTCCTACCATGGCAGACCACTTTTTTGCTTGAGCAATCACAGGCTCCACCATGGCTTCCCATCTCAGTCTCATCACCCTTGACACAAAAGCCAGATGTCTTCTGCCCTCAACAGTACCCCTCTAGCCTCCTAGGACACTGACACTTTTCTAGGATACTGACACTTTTTAAATAAAAGATTTTTTATTCCAAGAAAAGGAAATATTTTTTTTTTCCCCTGGCTGTTTGGTTTTTGGTTGTTTTTTTTTTTTTTTAATGTACCTACATTGTTCTTTTGGGGTTCTTTGCCACAAAACAAGCTCAGCCTGCAGCTAATTTCAGCACTGAAAGTTTCACCACAGGTAGTTAAATGTGGTAACAAATTAAGTTACTGCAATTAGAGTCTTATGAAAGGAAGTAGCAGGCAAACAATAAAAGTCATTATGACCATCCCTAACTCTCCTGAGTTTCTTCTTTACCCTACATTTTCCTGATATTTTCTGAAGACAGATGATAAATAACAGGCTAGATGATAAACATTTGAATGTCACTTCAAAATGTTGTGCGTAACATACGTACATATTAGCTAAACAACAGGGCTCACCACAAACGCTACAGGTATCTCAGAAATAACACAATCAAGGGTGATCTTTAGCATTATACATTCCAAATACAGATAAATTTTAGATTTTTTTAAAAAAAACCAATTATTTTCTGTGCCTATTTTTCAAACTTAGTATTAGGGCCCACCGTAATTAGTTTGTGGCTGTTGGCCAAGTTGCAAAAATCTGAAAGTTTGCCCCTTGCCTTTCCCTCCATGAATGTAGTGGCTTTTAACAATAGAGTGTAAGTCAGATTTTCAAGTGAGATGATTGCAGTGGCCAGTACTATTGGTGATTTTAGAATGATGATCAGATAATAGCTCTGGAAAATGCTGTGGTGTCAGACATACTATAATTACACATATAAACTTGTTTTAAATGCTTGTAAGTATGTAGCTATGTAAGTTAGTATGTATCAGGACATTGTGAACGTATGTTAAGAAAAGGAGCTAATTTTCTGCATTCTGATTGCATGTAAAATACAGGACTGTTTAATTATTTTTATTGCCCTTAAGTAAACTATTTATTGGTATTTATTAGGGCTAGCAAGTGCATGATGCCCTACTTGACTTCTTCATAAAGAATAGAGAGTTATTGACTTTTTTCTTTTCGTTTTTATATTCGTAAGAGGAATACGCAGAAATAATTTCCATTTAAACAGATGAGTTTTGAAAGGTGAGGTTTTAATTGGCAGCTTTCTTCCTGTAAGGTATTTCTCTTTGTCAAACTGGCACCCACTGGGAGTAATTTTTAGGGGGTTGTGTGTTTTGGGGTTTTTTTGTTTGTTTGTTTGTTTGTTTTTTAAAGAAGGTCTGATTGCAAAATCTCTGACAGAGAACTTTGGTGGGAAAATATTGTTTTCAACCATAGCAGGTTTTGTGGCAACCTATTGCTTTTAGTTAGTTTTACTCACAAAAGTTACCGTAATTCAAGTATGGAATAAGTCTATTTGATGAAACTATAACATATCCCAGAAACTTTCTGGTCTTGCCCAAGTGCCACTGTAAAACGGCCAACGGCAGAGAGCATAGTACATCCACACCATGCACCTAGTCCATGGCTTGTCGAGCCTCACAGGGGAACCTTGGTCTGTCACATTCAGGCTGTGAGCTCTAGTCATGGGAGTCACTTTTTCTGTGTATTCTGAAGAAATCTCAGATTCATCTCACAGAGGAACATCAGAAATACTGAAAATTTGGGGGGAAAAAAATGTTTCCATTCTTAGATATAGTGGGAAAGCAGTAAGTCATTTGCAAGAGGATCTGATTTCCAACTCCATTTGCAAGTGTACTTTTTGGATAACAAAGATTTAACCTTTGCATGAGTCAGGCAAGAAGACCATGGGGGATAATATAACTGGATTGAATATACCTGCATTTCTGTCACACTGCTCTCTGTTCCACCATTTACTGTGACTTGGCAGTCAATAGATAAACCCTGCACCTCAGTTTATAACACAGGGAACCCTGGAGTCCATCTCAGATTAGAACTATCCCAGGGAAGAGCTAATTTTTTTAATATGGAATGAACAGCAGATGAAAGAAAAAAGCATCAGAAAATCAACTGCATGAAAACTAACTTGTTTCAGATGCCAACATTCCTCCAATCATTCTCCTAAACATATAACTGACTAATAGTTATCTTTTAAAGTCCTGTCAATGTTAATCTCAGAGTGCAAAACACAGCTTTTGTAATAAATTAGGTCAATTCCATCTGTGCTGAAAGTATGTGTTCTTGAAATCCTTTAAAACATAATGGAAAAAAGTGTGACTACACAGGCTAGTGCTCAAAATTTGAAAGGGACAAAATCTCCCTGATTGTGAAAAACTAGGAAAGACATACGCTCATTTATGATCCCCTTACTCAGAATAAAAGATAATTCATTTGAAACCTAACAAAATATTCCATTATCACTATTAGATGTGAGTCATTCTGGAACTCCTCAATGTATCTGAAAGTGGCTATGAAATACAAAACCAGAAAATATAGTGTGAGTTTTGGGGGCTTCAATTCAGCTATCCCAAAATGCAAATATTCTGGGAGAAGTAAGACTGTAACACTGAGTGGAATAATGGATTTAAAAGTGAAATTGACAATAATTTCTAATCTTGTGCTAGAAAGATGTCTCGTTAAGCCTTTTAGCTAAAATCTTGTTGACAGGTGGAACCTGGCTTGTGATCATGCTAGAGATTTGTGCTGTTAGAACTCAGTTAATCGGAATGAAATTTTACAGATGTTTTCTGAAAGAACATGGAATAGACTCATAGTCCCAGTTTGGAAGCCATGAACATTAACCATCACTTCCTTATTTTCCTAGCTCCTGTCCGCTACTTTCAATGTGTCTTCCTAAATGGACCTAATGGATTTGGACTGCAATTTCCCAGTAATCCCCCTTCAAACAAGGAAGAAAAGACTCACTCAAAGACTTCCAAGAGAAAAACAAGGAAACCAGGGCAGTAGAGAGACTGACTCCCGTGATCACTCACATTTTGCACTTTATCTTTTCTGCTGAGGTCCACAGTAGTTACACTGGTACTTGTCATTGCAAGAATGTGATCCACTTGGACACATGTACCTGGAAAAAGTTTCCATGAAGCAGAGGCAAAACAAGCAGTAATGAACTGTGTTTGACAAAGGTAGAAATGTAAAAGTGCCCCGTTTCTTGTGGAAAGGCTGCAATGCTAACAAAGCGTTGACCTGATTGTGTGTGTGAGCATGTGTGTGTGTGTTTTCCTGCCTCTTTTGCTCTTGTTTTTCTTTCCCTACCTGCTCAGCACTGAAGTGAGTCTGTTTTCCATTTAATCTTATCTCGGGAGTGAAATGTTGAATGTAGCTCTTATATCAGCAAGATTGCAAGACTACCTGCAATCCTAAATCATTTCTTCTTAACATTCAATCAAATTGCTGACAGGAAAAGGCCTCACTAAGTCATGAAAATGTGCTCTGTGACTGGTGCTATTTTTATGTCTCATTGACCAGCGTAGCCTGAAGCTCACACTTGCTCTGAGCAGCTCAATATACTATCAGTACATTGACTCCGCAACTCATGTTAATGATGAATATTTCTATTTAACTTGAAGCAGTGAAAGCATAGTCTGTTTGCCCTGCCTGTTGGTGAAATATAAACTCTTCACTTTCTAAAGCCCAAAGTGAGCACAGAAAGTGAAACAACATGGCAAAGTTGAGGAAAACCAGTGTTTTACCAACATGAAGGTCCCAAGAAACAAATGAAATCATTTTAGTCTTCTACTTCTCTTCTGTGGGTAAATCAGATTTCCTTGCAGCAAAGACCATGTAAATGGAGAATATACCAGCCAACCATTTGCTATTAGCATAAGTCAGATGAAAAGCTATGATGTGAGATGCCAATCATGAAACTAAAGCAACCCAAATTTCCAACAGGTAAACATACCCATTTGATGCAATCTCAGATCAGTGAACAACAACAACAACAACAAAAACCAAACATAAGCATATGAAATAATCCAGGTAGCTGAGTTTACTAAATGAAATGAAAGGACTTCCTGACAGCACACAACTGTTGATAACTTATAGATGAGAACTGGAAGTAGATCTGCCAATCCTCAACCTTCTTTTGGGCATTTCTGTAGAAATAATGGGTTTGTTGCCTTAAGAAAGAGATGGGATGGCATTTGATCCATGTGAAGGCACATGACTGAAAACTGGCATCTCAATTGTCTGTACATCTGGCAATGTAAATAATCATGTGTTTTTGCAAGCTGTTGTTTGTTTGTATTTCCTTACTATATTTTTGCGTTTAATCTGTGAAATGTACAGCAGTGATCTTAGTTATACAGTAACCTGGTGAAGCAGCATGATGCTCATTGTACAACCCAGCTACTTGTAGAGTCTGATCACACCAGTAACTATATACTGTTTTTTTGTTTTTAGCATAGTTCAAGATAACATCAGCCCCTTCTCCCATCCCCTATGCCTGCAGATCCATTCTTACCTAAATCAAATAATTGACTCACACAAGTTTTGGACAACTGAGTCTCTGACAGGCTAATGCAATTCAGAAAGCTTTGCCGTTACACTGCTGGGTCGGGTTGGTACTCTCTGATTACTGGTCATGGCCTTATGCAAACTGGGTTCTTGGTCTTACTGCACTCTCATATTGCACAGGTCCTGTGCAGCAAAAACTGTCATTGCAACAAGCAGTCTAGACAGTGGTTTCTGGAAAGAGGTAGGAACAGGTCCTGCCCTAGGAGTAGCTCTTCCCACATAGGAGCACACTGCAGATAAAGGTGTTCATGGTGAATGCCTCCACTGTCACCTGTGAAATCTGCTCTGGTGATAGAGCTGCGAAAAGACAATATTTCACAGTAAAATGACAGTCTTTAGTTTTCTTTCAGTGGGCCTTTTTCTATTTCCAGTGAATTTTTTCCCTTCCGAATTTGTGATTTTATATATATTATTATGGATGTTATTGCCCTGGGTTTTTACTGTGAAAGCTGTCTTAAAATGAGATTATAACTTTCTGAAAATCAGTTAATTTAATTCAAGACTTTATCTAATTCCAATAATCAGGACACAATTTTAAGATACTATAAGCCATTATTTTTGTCAGCTAATATATTTTTTTAATATTCAAAATAAACTTTGTTCATTATAGTTAGCCTTAATCTTTTCTTCCCATTTGAGTTGGGAGATAACAAGAATATGTTCCAGATCTCATTTCCATAATGTTCCAATTAGATATCTGAAATCTTTGGGAATATAATGAATTGATATCATTGAATAAGTGGTATAAAATCAGTCATTTATTGTTGTTTCCCAATCTCAGTCACTGCCTTGAAGAACAGGAGAAACAGGTCCACTCTCAAAGTGGCAAGCATTTTTCTCTTTAAATTCACCTGGAAACTTCAAAAAAAATTACTTGAATTGCATGGTTTTACTCAAATTAGCCTGCAGAATCATATGCTGATTGTTATCCATTTTGGAAAATAAAGAATATAAACCTTGCTCCAGTGGCCGTGATATGTTTTCCTGTGAATCCAAAAGTGAAGGACAAGGGCTTACATATGTAAGTTTTCTATACTTCCCAAGTATAAGAATCTTCTGAATATAAAGATGCAGCATTTCTTACAATTAGGCTGGAAAAATGAGTCATTCGGCACTGTATTTGTTCCTAATGAGCTTTTTGCAATACTTATCTTAGGTAGTCTTTTCACACACTTTGTGGATTACACTCTGACATATGAAAAGCTAAATGGTTGCTGCTGTCATTCAAGGCAGGACTCCATCTGTACCAAAATCACATAGGTTCATCAAGGTGTTTATTTGAAATACAACTGCACAACCAACCCAGACAAACCTGCGATCTCCAATGACTAGTCCGTAGTCCAGACAATTGGGAAAATGACCACCAAGAAACTGAGAGAGTAAAACCGGTGAGATTTCGCCCCCCCACACCCATAGGAACTGTGGCTTGCCTTATCAGCAATTGCTAAAACAGGTGAGCTGGTGCATGAACCGGACTACAGCCTGAAGATAGCACAGCTGCAACTGTGCAGCTCTGCGTTGAGGTTCAAGAGCCCTTTGCCCCATGGATTCTGGTGAGCCTTCCCACATGGGAGGTTTGTTGCTCAGCAGTTGGCTGTGCAGCTGGATCAGCGTTTCTAATCCCTTCTTCTCAAAAATGTGCACCTTTCTCTGAGATGCTAAAATCCTGCTGAAGTCAATAGGAACAGTAAATTTTCAGCAACTCTGAAAATCAAGACTTGGCCAAGCCCAATGAGATCAATTTTGCACTGCTCAGCCAAGAGTAAGTTGCTTGCCCCAGAGCTGCCTGCTCTCGCTAATACAGTCCACAAACTCCATCCGCAGCCCTCTGTCCACGTTTGGTGTTTCACACTCCTACCCACGTCGCAGCCAGAGTATGATTTTGTACATTTTAAAACCTTCCAGCAAATGGAGCTTTTCTCAATGGCTCATTTCTATTGCTCCAGTTGCTGACACAATTTCTGAGGGAACGTCAGAAAGTCTGTGTAAGAAGCTACTTTGGTGATTAACTGCACCGCTGTACTGGATGCAGGTGCCCAGGTGCTGGCAGGGGGCTGCAGGGCGGCCTCTGTGAGGAGCGGCCAGGGCTGCCCCGTGCCGGGCACAGCCGGTTCCAGCCGGCTCCAACCGACCCACCGCAGGGCACGACTGCACCCCGCAGCCAAGATGGCGGCGCCTCAGGGAAAGCCTGTGTAAGGAAGGGCAGACAATGCCACAGAGAGAGAGGAGGAGGGAACACAAAGAGTCAGAAGCAGCAGAGGGAGCACCAAGGTCAGAAGAGGAGGAGGAAGAGGAGGTGCTCCACACCGGTGCAGATTGTGGAGGACCCATGCCAGTGAAGGCAAAAAGTGTGAGGAAGACAGAGCAGCAGAGAGGAACCACTGTGTACCAACCGTAACTGCTGGAGACTGAAGGAGTGAAGTTGAGCCTGGGAAAGGGGGGAGGAAAGGTGTTGTTTTAATGTTTGTGTTTCTGTTTCCCACTATCCAAATTAATTAGTAATTACATTTTTATGAGTTAATTTCCCCTGAGTCTGCTTTGCCTACAACAATTAGTAATCAACCTGCCTGTCTTTATCTTGACCCATGAGCTTTCTCGTTCCTATTCTTCCTATTTTCTCCCCACGAGGGGAGAAGTGAGCAAGCTGCTGCTTGGGAGTTCAGCCATTAGCCAAAGCTAACCCACCACAGATGGTTGTTACACAGATGCTATACACCTCTTACTAAATGGCAACAAATTGCTATTTGTCGCACATTTAGGGTCTCCATGTAAAACACAAGACAGAACATACATAACTTGTACATCACCGCAAAGGTTTATCCCATTGATCCCCAACTCTACAACTACACTGCTAGTTTTTTTATACACAGCCATTTACTTCTTATTATAGTCTAGTTTAGATGCCAAATTCCCTGCAGAAAACCTCTATGGCACTTTGCTTTAATCCAACATAATACCAGAAGTGCAGTAAACACAGTTGCAGAGGGATGTCCTTATCTGCCAGGACACAGGCACTCAGAAGAGCAGCTGAAAGACTCTTCCCTTTCCTGTCTTACTTAATGCTTTACTTCCACTTCAGTATCCCACTGTATAATCCACTCAGAATAGTGAGAAATGAGTGAAAGACTTACTCCATTAGGGATAACCCTGGTTGTTTAAGACAGTCAGTTGCTGACTTCCCACAGTTACATACCATCAGTAGCACTTCTTCCCAAGGATTAAAGATTTTGGAAGCCAAGAAAAAAAGTAAAAGGATAACACGAATAGTACTGGGAGAAGGAGAAAGTGAAGGTGTGAGGGGCTGGTAACTGATGAAATAAGAGGAAATATCAAATGACTTATGATGGTTCCTAGGCAGAAACTATGCATAAAAGAAGAATTTGCTAAAGATTCAGCTCTGAGAAGATGATATTTCTGCCACCTTTTGGTTCTCCAGAAGGAAGAAACACAAAGGCAAATGAAAATATGAAGCATGTATTATTTATACCCCTGAAAAGGTCACTAGATATCTAGCTTTCATACCATCCATTTATCCTGAGTGAAGTTCTCCAGAAAACCCCAATTAGCCAAAGGAGGTTGGCAAAACCTCCTTGTACAGAGTGTACCTCTCAATGCAGAAGCCTTAGCCTTTCAATTAAACAATGAAATAACATGACCTTTTGTGTTTTTTCTCTTGTTTTATGGATTTCTGTGTATGCACATTGCTTGTGATGCATCCTCCACACAACAATCTGTTCTGCAGTACTCATGTCTCAAGAACTGTGTTAGTTATTGCTGTAAATACTTGTCAGGAGTTTTCTTCAATTTCCAATCTTGTCTTTTATTATGATAGAAATGAGTAAAATTTTTAGAACACAATTTTATTTTGCCTGGTCCAAAAGCCCAGCAATTTAATTTACTCAGTGATGGCTTCTTTTGGAAAGGTATTGCAAAACATACACTTTCCAGATATCACTTTTATTATGTATGGGGGAAAAGGAGGTTCTGTTTTATCAATACTCACTAGGTAAAATTTGTTTACAACTTTGAGCCTGTTTCTTTGCATGAGTTGCTTATTCTCAAAGGGAAAAATATGTCCTTGCTCAAATGACCAATATGACCCCTGTGTTCCATTTGGTTTGGTTCTTGTTCTGTGTTAAGAAAAACCTAAGTGGTCTCATTTTCTATAGATGAAAAGATACTCTGTCCACAGGCAAACTTCTTTCCGGATTTGTTTTTACCTGAAACCTTCTCTTAATTTTCTCTCGGAATATCTAATGGTAATAAGCACGCCCATATCCTAAACCATTGTGTTTTGTCTCAGTCACCAGTAGGAAATAATATTAGGTAATATTGTCTGGTGTCTGAACCAGCAAATCACTGAACATGGTTAGTACCGGAGGTAATAAGCAGCTTCTTCCTGATAAGTGTGATATTTCCTTTTATAATTCTAAAGTTTTCTCATTTTTTGTGCTAAATTTTGCTCAGAAATACATTCATTCTCCCTTCTACCCCATGCTAAGCTCCAGCTAGCAGAAAAAGCAAACATTCTTTGAAAGCAAATCACCAAACTGAAAAATAGTAATTATGGTAAAGGGTAAACAGAAACACCTTGATCAGCTGCTTTTTTGATTCTGCAGAGAGACATTACAAAATGAAGGTCTTCTTGGGTTTGGACCTGTCAAAGAAATGGGAAAATAAAGCTGCCGACATTAATACTCCAACACACTTTCCAGCTGAATGACAAAGATATAAATGCACTTTTATTGTGCAACCCACCTTCTGTGCTTTTTTTCTTTCAGAAGACGAACAATGCAAAGGAGGACTCTTGAGTACCATGCTGTTAAATTAGAGCTTAGCTGTAGCATTTCAATGAAGAAAAGGCAACATGAAGACAAGTTGATGAGAACCTTCCATATGCCTCTCTAAATATTGTATCTTCCTGCCAAAGTGATATGGCCACCCTTTCTCAAAAAAACTGAGTCTTTTTGTTCTCTTCTTGACCTTGATGTGAGTGGGTGTAAGTCTGGCTTGAGAAAATCTGAATAAATCGCTATTGTTTGGTGATTTTTTAGAGTGTGGAAGTCAATACAGTGTTCTGCTGTCATACATATATATATGTGAGTGTATACATAGGTATACTATACTTGCATACCTACCACTGACACTTCAACTGGAATGACAACATGTTCTCTGACAGACCAAATAAGTAAACTAGAACAAGGAAGCTGGAGTGGTGAGTCAAATAACATCAAATGTTCTTTTCAAATTCACAAAAAAAAAAATTACAAAAGTAGAAGAGAAAAACTAATTAAAATATCTGCTTTTCTAAGAAGATTTTAAGACCCTAACTGTTTAAATCAGGCAAATCTTCTTTCTTTTTAGTTAATTGTGAAGAGTGTTCCCATTAATGCCTTGGCAACTTATTTATCATCTCTGGGCACAAGTAGTAGAACTTAATAGAATTCTACAGACTTTAAGGACTTTAGATTTGGATCCAACCCTGAATCCACTTTCTTTAACTGATTGATCATTTAGCTAATCATTTTGGAAGCTTCTCCAAAAAGTAGAAGAGAAAAATTGAAGTACCAAAGCATTTTTTCACATATTCGTTTTCAAAACAAAAGCAGAAAAGGCACTTGGAAAATTAATACCGATGACAGTGAGGTTATTAAATGCTAAATGTCACTGAAAATGAAACACCTGGGTCCTTCAGCTTCCAGGAAATAAAACCAACAGCATGCCTCTAATTTGCCTGAAACTTAATGATTTAAGGGAAAAATAGTCCAGCATTTTCAGTTTATAGCAGTGCTGTTGATGTCCTATAGTTTTAGTGGGTTACAATTGATGAGAATGGTAAGTCCGTGTAACCAAAGGCAGAAATATTGTAAAATTAATCCAGGTATGGTAGACCAATTCACATTTTCCATAGGGATATTTTACAGATCCATCTGCTTGTGGGCAGTTGTATCATTGATGGTAGTGATTGGCACACTGCAATAACAAGGGGTTTTGCAATTTAGTTGGCGTTATAAATTATCTGAAAAAAATTGCAGCAATAGAGCAGTTAACAAGGTTTGAGTATGACCCCATTTGACAGCTTTCACCCATTGTGTTGAGACCTCAGCTACAAAGGGCTTCTATTGCATGCAACCATTGTCAGTCTTTTGCTTCTAAGAATGTACCATTCTCTGCTTTTGTTTAGATATATGCATATTTTTAGAGTGTTAAAATCATTCTCTAACATTTGTTCCCTAATATTAATGTGCTGTAAAAATAACGTCATTGTCTAAGATGCAAAGACTTAGTTTTAGTTTGGAGCTGAGTATTTTAGGCCTGTAATGGAACTACCAGTATGAGCAAGTTTTGTATTTCATTTTTAAATCAGCCACTTCTTTTATTTTTGTCATATAAATGTCTTAACCAAACTTTTAAGTGAAAGAAGATTATTTAAATTAAATTGGGAGGCTGTTTGATACTTTTACTAAGGTCACTGATTAATAGTATGGAAGACCTTCTTTAAAGGTTGTTTTTAAAAAACAGCAATTGATAATTAAATCCAGAATCACATGACACAGACACTGTCTTCTGAGGTGTCAGCAATGAATGCTTTCCACACTGTGGGTGGTATCTTAGCTGTTGATGGCTCAAATACCAATCACTTGAAAAGTACATTTAGTGAAGCTACACCATATCAGCAATCTGAGGACATAGCTTTCACAATCATTGTGAACATAGCATGCAAAGACTGATGAGATGAATTGTCTGTGTGTGTGTGGATGCAGCAAGGCACCTGTACTCCTATGGTCATGCTCATGCAGAGAGCTGAGCACTCTCCCTCAGCACACGTTTGCAAATTCATGGGATTTAAAGCCAAAATAGGCCCTTATGTTTCATCCTGTGGCCTTTTATATCAAGTCCAATAACTCAAGCTGAAGAAAGCACAACTGTTTAAAGTCCGTTTCGGACAAACTAACAAAAGGTTAGTAGATTAAGCACTCTCTTTTTCCCATGCTGTCTCTATTTATAAGAGGTCTCAGTCTCCAGTGCTACCCTGCTGCATCTTTTCACAAACACAACTACCGTCATTTTAGTAATGGTTTACGTTAGTGTTCTCCCATTGACATTGATGAAGCTATGTAAATTTATTGTTATATGTGACTCTCAAAATTGGATTTTGCCTACTGTGGAGACCCCAGGAGGCAGAGACCTGAACAAATCACTTCACCGTGGTTCATTGATGAAGCTATGCCAATTATTGCTGTATTTGACCCTGAAAATCAGATTTTTCCTACCATGAAGACCTGCAGGAGGCACAGATTTAAACAAACCCCATCACTGGTGTTATCCAAGAGAGGAAAAAGTGAAAAAGCTATAAAGCTTTTCATTTTGGAGCACTGAGATGTTTGCCTAGGACAACAGCTTAATTTATATTAAATGAGAACATTTGTACATTAAAATTTAATGTTTGTACATTAAAATTAACGGACTTAAACTATTTTAAAGCTTAAAACCAGACTTTCTTTTAATGGAAAGCCTTCCAAAGTATCCAAACTAGTGGCTGCTTTATGAAGCCAATTTTAGACTTTTGAGAAAGAGGCCTAGGGGCAAACTATTGAGTGGAAAATCACACACGTGAGAGTGAGAGATTGAGGGCACAAACATGAGCACAACTGAGCTAGTGGGATCTTTCCTTACTGAGGAAGACCTTCTTCCATTTCTTCCCTCTCCAGCTGAGAGGAAAGACCAGACCTGCAAGGAGCTGGCCACCCCAGGGAGCAACGAGAAGCAGGGGGACAGTGAAAGCAGATGAGAGCAAAGTCAAGGCTTGAGAGACATGAGGCCCTGGGCTATTTGGAAGTTATGAAACTCAAAAAAACATAAGGTCACTGCTACAAAGTTAAGTTTTGTTACCCTCAAGCATTTTCTATTCATCCTTGGGACAGCAGCATTCAATTTTGCTAGTATTTCTGAGGAGCTAACTTTGGATGTACAGTGTCATGTTCAGTTTTATGAACAGGGAATTCAATCCATTTCCCTTGCAAACCACAAGCAGGCTGTGTCTGCTTTTGTTTAATTATTTTTTGATAACAGCTTTGATGGATATCAGTCCCTGATCAAATCAATTGGCCTAGCCAACATAAATCTGCAGCTATGCAGCTGAAGCTGCTGACCCTCTAAAAAATTAGCATTCTCTCTTCCTTCCCTCTCTGTGTCTGGCAAGCATCCAAATACACTGAGCTGTCTGTACCATCCTCTGCTGATGGACAAACATCACCCAAGACCACTTTGTTAATTCCTCTGGGGAAATAAAAATTGCCTCTTTACAGTGTGATCCCAGTGCTCTTTGGAAAACTGATGTTCATGTGCTGGATAATTACTAGACAACGAAGGCTTGCTTCTGTGTTCTGTTGGAAACTTTGACTTTTCCTGAGGACTGAACTGCTGTCACCTCACAGGCAAGTAATTACTTCACCTACCAGATACAGTCTCAAAAGTATTTATGAGAACGGGGCTCATCATGTGTGTGAAGACTGAGAGTCATCATCTGCTTCATGAGTTTGTCAGAGCCAGGGTAGTTACCCCCAGCTCATGCCAAACAGGGCACCCAGGCAGAGTACTCCTGAACTATTCCAGGCTGGATGCTCTGTTAATTGTCATTATTAGTAACCACCATTTGCTATATATTTGCACAGGGCTTGGCACACATCTTAACATGAACATTAACATCATAATAATATATATTAATAATTATACACTATGATAATGACAATTCAGATAAAAAGTCACCTGGTCTTTAATTAACATGAGTCCAATGTATATTACTGTGTTAATACTAGTCTTAACCTGAAAACTGACAAAAGCAAAAGTCACTGTTAAGGTCATCTAATTTAAAAGCTTAGAAGTATGTAGGATTACACAAAAAGTGTAATGAGTTCTATCCCCTTGTCCAATTTTGATGAGCAATAATTTCTGTTATGCCCTCACAAGTAAAAGAAAGGAAAACAGAAAACCCCAGTTCTCATCACTGTGCCTGACAGAAAACCAACTGTTCGCAGCAAAGTTAATTAATTTTGCTCTTTTCTGCTCTTTTAGTATGCCCTAAGGCATCTTCAGATGTTTAATTTTTTTTCCATTGTAACAAATATTAGATAATTCTTCTGTTCTTTTTTGTTAAAGAAAAAAAAATCACTAATATCCCATGAGACAACAAAGTAGCTTCTGTCTAAGCTGTAGGAAGACATGTGCAGAGCCTGATATCACAGCAGTAAAATTTTTTCCCTTCCCACACCTCCTGCCTCAGCCTTCCATAAGATTCTATGAAACAACGTTTGTTCCGTTGCCTGCTTCTGCCAGTCACTCATGACAGAATAGAAAGCAGCTCGCTCTTTTTAACCATTACATTTTCTTGCAAACCACAGCCCTGGACTTAATACTTCTGCCTTTGTGCTGTATAAAACTATAACCTCATATAACAATACCAGGAATTCTCTATGTGAAACAAATATTTATATATAAAAAATCTTTTTTCCTGCAGAGTAGGCACCATCTTTTCTGGTCTGTATGGTGTAGTACTTGCTGACCAAAATTCCAATGTGCGAGGATAAAAAGAAGAAAATGCTCGTACTCCTCTCACGGCAGAAATAAAGACGGGATGAGATTCTCTGCCTACACTCCAGAAAAAAATGGAAATACATACGGGTTTTAGTTAAACATTAGAAACCACTTTCCGGCTGTAAAGATAGTTAATGGGTGAAAAATTGGTAGACTCTACAGAATTTTCAGAACTTTTAAAAGAAAGGTTAGATAAACATATGTCAGGAGTGATACCATTACAGCTGATCCTGCCTAGGGGCAAGGATGACCACCTTGCAATCTCCATTCTAGCCCTATGTGCTATGGTTGAGTTAGTGTATACCCTTAACATTTTTCTTGGCGTAGTAAATTCTGAAATGCCAGGAAAAATATGCACCTCCAAAGTTAACCAGTTTCCAAAACAGCATTTGAGGTGCTTTTGTCAAAATGGTTGCATACTGACTGTGGTGGGTTGACCCTGGCTGGATGCCAGGTGCCACCCAGCCACTCTATCACTCCCCTCCTCAGCAGGGCAGGTGGAGAAAATGAGGTGGAAAGAAACCTCGTGGGTCAGGACAAAAGCAGTTTAATAAAACAAAGACCACGTGCGGAAACAAAAAAGGAAAGGACAACACAGACCCCACTCCCCACCTCTCCCCAGCAGCAATGCCCGGCCACCTCCCGGGAAGCAGGGCCCCAGCACGTGCCGTGGCTGCTCCCGAGGACAAAGACCAACATCCCAAACCACGAATGCCCCCCACTTTCTCCTTCCTCCCAGCTTTTATCCCTGAGCAGAGGTCACACAGTATGGAATAGCCCCGGTCAGCCCGGGCCGGCTGTCCTGGCCACCCGCTCCCAAGTTTCCACCCACCCCCAGCCCACAGCGGGGGGTGGGGTGGGGGGAATGTTGGAGAGGCGGCCCCGGGGCTGGGCAGGCACCGCCCGGCCACAGTCAGGCACTGCTGCTGCCTCCAGCCACCGACACAGAGCACAGCGGGCTGGCATGGGGAAAACCAGCTCCCCCTCAGCCAGACCCAGTACAACCTCCACCCCTTATTCCATACCATTTGTGTCATGCTCAGGTCCCATAGAATTTAACACATACATATATATACACAACTTAAACTACATACTTAAACCATCTTTACACCCAACGTACAGATTTATACATTCTCATTAACTTCTGTCCCCTGTCCTTGAACACCTTCCGTTCCATGGGCTTCCTTCCCTCCTCCAGATGTTCACAAACAGGCTATGACTGAGGCCCTATCTGTCAAGATGGGTGTTCAGGACAGGAGAAGCAGTGTGTTCGATTGTTGGGCACCAACATCAGTTTGGTTTGAGTTGTCGTTGCACTCGTCTGGTTCCTTGCGAAACTCGCTCTTCGTCGGTTCAGGTAATTCCTGCTACATTACTTCCTACAACATACAACTCACATCACAGATTATTTTTCCCCCAAAGTTAAATTTCCTTGAGGCACACACCGGGTCTCCCCATCTTTCTGCATTACCCACCAAGTACACCCAGGTCCTCGAGCGAAGACAATCCCACAAATGGGTTTGCCTTTTCCCATGGGAGGAGCAATCCACACCGCCTTCCCCAGCCACTTCCCTATGTGCACTACGGGGACCTTATCTCCTCCCACCGTATGTAGGGGTTTTGTTTGGGCAGGACCAGGATGGTTAGCAGATCCTCTACTGTTAACCAGCCAAGTGGCTTCTGCTAAATTTGTATCCCAGTGTTTCCATGCCCCATTGCCCAACACTCTCAACATAGTCTTCAACACTGACATTCAATACTATGGCATATTTTTAAATATCTTTGAAAACAGTGGGCTACATTAAACTTATTTCTGGTGATTCAGACCTCACTTCAGTAGGAAAACTTTTGTGAATCCCTGTGACACAACTGCTCTTCCAGGAACGTTGAGTAGCACCAACACCTAGAAATGAAATCCTGTTATTCAAGATTCCTGCAGCTGGACTAACTTCTGCATCTGCAGCTGTCCTAATTTGTAGACCCATAGAGGAAAAAGAAAAAAAAATCCAGCTGTATTATATATTTCTATTACTTTAGACTTTATGAGAATAAATCTATAAAACAAACTGTGAACAAGCTCTGAGGCTATATTTCTGATTTCCCACAAGGTCACACTAAAGATGAGCTGCTATACAAAAGGAGAACAGCCAAAGCTCAGAGTGAATACAGAACTGTATCACTCAAAGGAGACTTTGAATGTGATTTGTCTCACTTTATCTCTGGTTTGTCAGATGTCCTCTCTAAGGTAGTTGCTCAGTCAATGTTAAGTCTGTAGTCAATGAAGAGAGACTGGTAACTCCTGACGACAGTTCACCTATTTTGCAATAAATATCTGAGAGATGGGATGAATCACCCATGAGAGGAACACATCTTTCTTCATTTGCTGCATTCTTAACTAGCTAAGAGCAGATCTCTCTAGCTTTCATAAGGCTAAAGCTGGATGAGATTCATCTACAACACTATGTGCCTAGTACTAAAGCTAGAAATGGACATGCTTTCAGTATACAACGATAACCTTGATGTATGGAAAAAGTGCAATGCAGCATTTTCTGTATTTCTGTCAGGTTTTAGTTGCCAAAAGTAAAAGTATTCACATTAGATTTGGTACATTAGTGTCATTTCTGTCTTCTCATTCCCTCTCCTCTTTTAATTCCGTGTCACCTACATGTCACAGGAGTAAGTTTCCACTAGACTTTCTAATTGGATTTTTTTTTCTCACCAAGTGAAGACGTGATGTTTCACAAAGGCAACCACTATTTACATAAGTATATCTGGTGAATGAAAATGGAACAAGTGTAAGTTGGACTTGTAGGCTTTGTCTTTTTGTGGTAAATGAGGTGAGGGAGTTAAAATACAAGGGCTTACTGATGTTGAAAATATGTACTTTCATAACAGAGTTACTGCAGACCCAAACAAGGAAAGCCATCCCTAAGCACCAATGCTGACTCCTAAGTCCGTGGTCCTATAAACAACAGGCTGCTTTCCATTTCCATCCTGTTTTCTCTTCAAGAACAAAAGTAACATGGGAAACAGTCTAAAAGAAACCACATATCCAGCAGCCAGGTGGGATTCAAACAACACGAGCATAAATCACCTCAAACTCTGAACAATATTTTTACAGTATCCCTTGACCGCCCCCACCCACACAGAACTATGTAGAACATAAGGATTCTTTGAATTGTTTGAGGGAAATTTCTATTTTAACTGATACTGTTTTACTGACTCCGTTTGTGCAGAGTTATTGTTTTGCTGTTATACTGAATAAGCCATTATACCTCTCGATTGCTGTCTACTGTTGACATGGTTGTCAATATTTCTTAAGTATGTTTGAAGCTCTGAAGGAATTGACTTCCTCAAAGAAACTGATTTAGATGCAAGGTCATGTAATATGTGTATGTGTACTCTAAATGGATCTACGGAATTGAATAACCATCCCACACCAAAATATTGTACCATGCCAGTATGAATTCATGGAGATCATATATATATACAGTTTTGCCTGTGGAATACTAAATATGTTACCGTTACTGAATATGTTACTGAATTCTTTATTTAAAAGTTTTTCAAATATGCTATTTTATCAGATTAAATGACCTTTCCATTTTAAAGATTTTGATACCAGAAATATTATTTTGGTATGAATTACAGCCTTTTAAGCATTTCAGAAGAAAAAGCTGTAAAGAAACGATTGAAAACCCATTGATAAACAGCAAATAGGAAAATAAAATTGAAAAGGTTTATCTTTCTCTTCACTTGCAGTTTTTTCCTCTTACTTTTCAATAGGTTTTTCCTTCACAGATAAACTTGGATTTGTACTAAGATCCCATTTGTTGACAATTTTTGTCATAGAAAAAAAACCATAATGAAAATATAGAGTAAAAACAATGTAGTTCCAGTTATTCATGATAAATGCATTTGTGTTTTTAATGTTTCCCTTGCAGGTACCTTTTCCAAGTGATTAAGGTATAATAAAGATATAGTGTAATACTGTTAAAGGATTCTATTACTAATTACTTTCAGTGTTTGAATTTGTTGATAAAATTAATGAGATGTTCACTTAAATGAGAAATTATAACTGAAATCAAGTTAATAAGACTTCTTTAATAAATCAAAAGACATTTTTATTTGGCATTTTTGTGCTGTAGATAAGGAACAGTTCCAATGAAATACCAATTGATTAATAAAAAGCAGGCAAGTGACATATAATTTCTGAATGCTCTGTGTGCTTCATTTAGCATATGACAAATAAAAATTATATTATATAAAATTTTAATGTGTAGATATTAATATGTTTATTCATTTTTGTGATAACATTGCGCTGGGTTTGGCTGGGATAGAGTTAATTTTCTTCATAGTAGCTAGTGGATCTATGCTTTGGCTTTGTGCTGAAAACAGTGTTGATAACACAGGGATCTTTTTGTTACTGCTGAGCAGTGCTTACACAGGGTCAAGACCTTTGCTGCTTCTCACCCCATCCCACTGGCAAGTAGGCTGGGGGTGCACAAGAAGCTGGGAGGGGACACAGCCAGGACAGCTGACCCCAGCTGACCAAAGGGCTATTCCACACCATATGATGGCATGCTCAGCATATAAATCTGGGGGAAGAAGAAGGAAGTGGGGGGACATTCAGAGTGATGGCCTTTGTCTTCTCAAGTAACCGTTATGGATGCTGGAGCCCTGCTTTCCTGGAGATGGCTGAACACCTGCCTGCGCATGGGAAGTAGTGAATGAATTCCTTGTTTTGCTTTGCATGTGTGCACAGCTTTTGCTTTACTTATTAAACTGTCTTTATCTCAACCTGCAAGTTTTCTCACTTTTACTCTTCTGATTCTCTCCCCCATCCCACCAGGGGGAGTGAAGAAGCAGCTGTGTGGTGCTTAGTTGCTGGCTGGGGTTAAACCACAACACATATAGTCATGCTAAGGCTCTCCATACATACTTTACATATAGAGTGTATTCAGAGGAGCATGTATGTGGTTTGACGGTGAACTGTGTTGCAGTTCACTCAGTTACAGCACCACTGAAAGGGCTGACATCACACACAAGTTATTCTATTGTTGGATGAAGTTCAGGGCTTAAATTTCTCATCATCCTGTGTTTAAAATTTGGCTTTGCCTTGTTTCTTCTCCTTGTTTGTGTTTTAATAAAGAGCTAGTCAGTGACTCAAAGGACATGTCCAAATACATAATTGCTGTAAGGGCAACAGATAAAGAAGAGGCAATTTGAAGAATTAAATTGAATATCATTTTTTCCTTTTTGCTGTGATGGAGGAAAACAAGGTCTACCTAGCCAACAGTATCATTTCAGCCACCATAAATTCTCCTTCCAATACAGCTTCTATCATGTAATGTGTCTTTATTTCCATATTATTAACATTTATGGGTTCTTCTCCATTCCACAACAAAATGAACTAAGCATTTTCTGACCATTCCAAACTTTGACTAGTGCATTTTCTCCCATTCTAACTTCCTACATTCTCACTTCTTCTTCAGCCTCTCAGCTATTCAACATATTGTGGCAAACTTCATTCACTTTGCCACTATGATCACACTGAATTCCTCTTCAGATCTCTCCAGTGAATTTTCTGCACCAAATACATCATATTTTAGTGCCCTGTCTTTTTTCATACTCTGAACAATTTATTTCCCATGCACATTCCTGTTGTGTCTTTTTTGTATTAATAAGTGAAAAAGCAGTATTATTTTACAGAAGTTGTTCTTGGGAGTTAATTAACATCTATTGTGCAATTCCAGTTCAGCTTCTTGATAGTACTGAAAACAACATACATGCAAATAGTATAAACATTACTTCCAGATTAGAGCACCTAACCGTTACAAGTATGAATATTTGCATATGATTAGAATCAAGTGTTGTAATGCTGTAAGAATGGCCTGGTGACTCAAGAGAGATAAGAGGTAAAACCTGTTAGTTTCCCTGGCTATTGCAGGTGTTCTCCAGATATGAAGCTAGGGCCAACCTACAGGCAAGATGAACATGAAAAAGGGAGAAGCATCACCTAATGGTATGAAACTACTGAAAGCAAAGGAGGTGTTTGGCAGAGTTCGTTTTGCATACTTGTTAGATTACAACCGTATTGAAGTCTATGACACAGCTAGGTAAGAGAGTTAATTAGGAACCTGAAAGCTGATTTAGAAATAGCTTGGGTAAGTCTGCAGTGCACTGCATTAGGTACACCAGAAGGGTCCTGCTCAGTGTGCACTTTCCCTAAAACAACTGGATTGGGAGATACAATCTTGAATGGGAAGTCAGAAGGATTTCCATTTTTCTGTCTCACTACATGACCAGTTAACTACATAAATGAAATAAGTCACTCGGTACACACCAAAGACAGGGCAAAGAAAGCATAGTCTCTTCAAGGGCATTAAAACAGCACACCACTTTAGCAGACTAGACAATTTTTCTACTGGAAAAACTGGTGTCTGAGTTCTGAAGACCTGCAGTTCTGAAGAACAAGGAGGATCTCATAGTGAATGAATTCCTTGTCTTGCTTTGCTTGTGTGCGCGGCTTTTACTTTACCTATTAAACTGTCTTTATCTCAACCCATGAGTTTTCTCACTTTTACCTTTCCAATTCTCTCCCCCACCCCATTGTGGGGGGAGCGAGCAAGCGGCTGTGTGGTGTTTAGCTGCCTGCTAGGTTAAACAACGACATCATTAAAAAGCACCTACCTTGTTACCGTTGCTTATCAATAAACCCTAAGAATAGGGGGTGTGTTGGAATAATTCAGAACGAACGATCTGGTTCCCTTATAGTAGTTCTTGCCATAGAGACAGCATCTTCTTTGCAAAAATTTGGCTGTGCCCAAGAGGCTTAATTCTAATAAGGCCATTAGGCTGGAATACAGCAGTCTTGTTGCATATGTCAGGCCTGGAAACATCAGGGAGGGCATGAATACTGCCAACATACAGCTAGAGTACACTGGAGAGGCACAATCCTCTACCAAAATGGAGGACCCCAGGAGCTGTTGTATCTATCTAGCAGATTAGGTATCAGTCACAAAAAGTATTCATGTGTAAAATGATGGACTACAGTTTACACCTGTATTTCAACTTACCAAATTTGTATCTGTGAAAATAAACAGTATAGGTCTGAGTGATGAGATATGAGGCCTAAACAGCACAGCAGAACAGAACCGTCCAACAAAACAATTAATCTCCTGCAAAAAATAACCTGTGATCAGACAACTGTTGAAAACTTAACTATTCATTTTCCACACATGGTGCTCAGAGAACATGTTGTTGGTAGTTGACTAAATTTTACAGTCCAGCAACTGTGGGGGTCAGAGGAATAGCAATGGGATATCAAGACTCAATACTGAAAGCTGGTTTCAAGCCAGACCTGGTTGCTACTGCCTGAGCATTATTTCCACATGACAGTGCAGCCAGCTTTGAAAACAATTATTTTCCCAGTTCAATTCCTGAAGAAAAGAAACCCACATTACAAAAGCCAGTACCACTGCTGGCCATTCTTGGGCCATTCATCAGCAGTTTCTGCAGTTTCAATCTCTTTGTGCATTAAGGCTGTCTCTATTCTATCAGTGAATGAAACAAGGAATGAATTGCCCTGGTGAGCCAATGGGAGAACTTTGCAACATCAACCAACGCCTATTCTGCACCAGCTCGGTGGCCTATGCAGACACATCCAACTTCCACCACTGACAACAGCACCTTCATAACCTGATTGTGCATCTAAGATTGAATTTCCCAGAGGAGTACTGAGTTAGTAATACTGTTTGAAAAGCAAACATTTCAATCAGAATAAAGACAATCAAATGTGCCTCCAAGAATACAGCTACACCACACATGGAGCAACTGCTGATTGGAAAAGTAGTTGTGTGAACAGAATAGCAGAGAATTCAGAGGTTGCCATGTTCTTCAAGGAGGGAAATAACATCAGCATATTCTTTTTTACTTTCCTCTGTGAAAGTAAGAATAATTTTTTTTGACACAGAAGTCTAAACAAAATGAGAACACAGTGAGACTTTTCATCACCCTCACAAATATGTTTCCTGTTCCATCATTCTTCCAGTAGCAATGGAAATCTTCTTTTATTCTATGGCTTCCTTTTTTATCTTTTGATGACAGATAGGATCTCTGAAATGGGGGGAGGGGAGTAGGTGGGTTTCCTAAGAATACAGGCACTGGTTTTCACCTGTGCTTCAGCACATAGTATGATTCTGGTGCTCAGCACCTCATTACCTCAGTGCTTCAGTGATTTAAATATTCAGGATGTGCTTTACTTTCTCTCTTCTCTTTTCTTTCCCCTTCTCTTTCTTCCCCTGAGGAGGAAAAACATTTCTTTTTTAAAGGGGTGGATAGAATGGATCACAGTCTCATCTTCCCCTCCACCCAAACCAGGGGAAAAATATTATAACCTTTGGTTGAAATATTTCAAGGAAAACCAGATTTCTGTAAAAGTTATATTCATGAAGTACAATTTATTTCTGATGAGCTCTACTAAACATGTATGTATTTGGAGTTTTTTCCTTTGTTTCCTATGGTAAGTACTCCTTCACCATGAGCTTAAGCATCTTTTTCTGCACAGGAGACTTATCTCAGAAGAAGCTAAAATACAAGTTAAACAAGTACACTGATTATTCACAGCATCACAGAATAGTTAAGGTTGGAAGGGACCTCTGGAGGTCATCTGGTCCAACACCCCTGCTCAGTCAGGGCCACCTGGAGCCAGTTGCCCAGGACCATGTCCCATTATTGCCTTCTCTTTTCCTGTCTTCACTATCCTTTTCTTAGTGTAGTCTTTCTTATCTGGCATAAACTCATGTTGCTCAGAGAGA
The DNA here is from genome assembly GCA_013389945.1 of Fregata magnificens. Taxonomy (NCBI): domain Eukaryota; kingdom Metazoa; phylum Chordata; class Aves; order Suliformes; family Fregatidae; genus Fregata; species Fregata magnificens. The sequence continues at coordinate 84,447 of WAAD01003472.1, read as the reverse complement.
TTAAGTATAAACCAAAACGAACCTGTTATACTGCAACAAGGAAGAACTCATCGCATATAACTGTGATATAACTGTGCTGATTATCACTAGTAGGGGTTTCACATGTACTAATATCATTAACAAATCTTTATGCATAGCCAAATTCCTAGCTTCTAACGAGAAGCCTACAAGTAGTGATGATACCCATTCCACTGTTGAAAACGCTGGGTTTAGAGTTCAGTACCTACCATGGTTTATGGGGCAGGCACTATGTTAGACCACCCCTTTTGGCACTGGAAAGCGTACTGCCAGATTAGAGGCTGATTTAAATTGAAAGCTACATCTCTGGGTTGGGATGGATCTGTTAATATTAGGTGATTAATTTATACTACTAAGAGAGGGTATACTATTAAGATAAGGTTCTTCTGTGCATGCTGGCTCTGCATACAATTTCAGCTTTCCCTAATGTTTAAAGTTGACTGGGTGTTAGAACTTGGCCAGGGCAATTTCTGAGTCAGGAGTGTGTATCCTTGTTTCTCCCAGGATATTTATCAGCAAAATATTTCCAGCTAGAGAGGACATTTGGACAATTATAGATGTATTCCCCATTGCCCATTCTGTGTGCTGACCTTTGCTGAGGTTTTGTTGTATGTGTTCCGTTACATCACAAGCAATCATGAAATAGAGCAAATGTGGCCATCTTTGGCACCATTAGTCTTCATTAGGTACTTGCAACAGAAGGGACACATCCAGTGACTACACAAATACCAAAGCATATTTTTTCTTCCTGGTACTAAAACCCGTCAGAAAGAAACTAAAAAAAAAATCCAGCATCCTCTGTAAGACAGATAGCATTGTCATGCTACCAAGAAAAGGATGATCATCTGTGTGAGGAAGGCACCTTCTTTAGCAGACTCTAAGGTGAAATGATTTTGACTTCTGATTCATCTTTATGTTCTCAGATAGAGTGAAGTGTCTTCAGATTTATCCCCCTGGAGCAGTGCTAAGCCTGTCTGCATTTGACCCTTCTGTTGGGAAATCCTGGTTCCAAGCTCCCAAGTGTTTAACAGCCTGACAGCACTTAGCTGTGCTTATTCATATCAAGTGCTTTTGTTGACTCTCCCTTACAATCTGGTACAAATTTAATGTTAGTCTCAGGGAAAGCTGCCTAATGGTAAATGTATCATAGAACAGCAGATTCACATGAAGCAGAAAAAGATTGATCACCTGAATATATAAATATGTAGGTAATGTTCCTGTACTGAGTCTTGCATAGTGGAAGAGATGAACTAGTAACTCTCAACAAGATCTATATATTTCAAAAAGCTTTATTCATGGGATGTTACATAGCTGAGAAGCCCTGACAGAATCTGAAGAAGAAATGAGATCATGAGTGATAATTTCTTCTTGTACTGCTCTGGCACAGGAAAACTTTGGTTCTTTGTTAACCAGAATGCAACAGGCTCACCTTCTCTGCATGAGGAATCAGATATATTAAGAAGTGGTGTGACAGCTGTACGACTTTTTCCCTTGTTATCTTCTAGTGCACAGCAAGGAAGATACAACACTACAGCAATTGCCTCCCACCAAATATATCCAGACTGGTGTATATATATTCCATTCAGATATAAACATTTAATGTATGCAGTTAAGTTAAATGCTAATTCTGATTGCTCTGAATCACCTTCTGAAAGTGTTTATCACTCTCCATGGACTAGAGAGGTAGCATAGGCAGACTGCTTAGCTAACTTAGCTACCTACATTATGTTCCTGACTTGTGCCTGAAGAATAATCAATACAAGCTCTGCAAGGAAGTGGCTGAAACACACATGACTCCTTTTTACACTGTATAACCTGTGTTTTGATTTACAGCACAAAAGTAGGCAAACGAAGGGTCACAGTCAAAAAGTGCTAGGCAAACCTAAGCCAGTCCTTTCAAAAAGTAATACTAATGATTCATCAATGTGATTATTTGCACGCTTTGTGGAACTTTCTAAGTTTCACAATGACATTTGATGTGATATACCCCATGCTATTTATTCACTCATTCCAGTACTGATCGTACTCTTCTGCATTCTTAAGCCTGTCAGACTGATATTATTTCTTCCAAGCATGAAAGGTTTACCTCTCTCCACCATTGCCAAGATTCTTTCCAGAACACTTTTCTCATCAGACTTTCTTTTTCACTAGTCCAGCAACACATTAACTGAATTAGTTCTCTTCGTATAAAATTTTCATGACACATGCTTGCCAAAATTGACCTTGCACACTGTCCTATTATTTTAATTAGACTTACCTGGACTGATGTTTCCCAGAAGATTAATAACAAAAACATTTTTTAAAAATGGTCTGTGCATTTCCAAAATACGGAAAGAAAGTTAGTGTCATTGCACATATGAGAAACTAAGGAAGAGGAAGGTGAAGATATTTGTTTGAGATCATAAAGAAGAGCAGCATTATTAATTTCGTAATGAACAAATAAATAAAAGACACAAAAATGAATGTTGTTCTGCAGCAGTCGAATTAATGAATTCTCCACGTCCCACCATGATAGTAGTTCCCCTCCACACTCTTGTAACTTTCCCTATCTCAGGATGTCCTGCCAAATCCTTCTGGCCTACTCCCACAATGTCAGGAGCTCTCCCCTTGTCACCCAGCCACCTGGCACACTCTTCATTTTTTCAGCAATGTAAGAGGCAGGTCAAGACACTGCCTGTTGAAGATGTACTGATGTGCACCACTGCTTGGATGACTCACCGCTGTTCCCATTTCCACATGCTTTTCCGCCAAGAGAAGCACCGACATGGGCACCTCTCCTCTAGCTAGGCACCACTTCATGTGACATTCACTGGAACAAAGTCAATTTAAGAGCTAACTCCTCTGCCAAACTTGGTTGAAATTTGCCTAACAATTCACAACTGCATAAAGAAAAAAGACATGAACAGACATGAAGTCTGATCAGCTCATTTCCTTAAGAAACTGGTCTCAAAAAAGTGCTCACACAACTCTGTTTCATGGAAAGCTTTCTAGTAGCTAAGCTCCATCTATCAAAATTGCAGATGTGGTTCAGTAATGATTCTGCACCAAATTGGAAAGTTTTGCTGACATATTACTCTTACTGTTACCTCATTACTTTCACATTGTCTATCATCTGTGTATGGCTCTCTTTGGATTAGAATATTTTGTCAAAAACTGCAATGTAGTACTAGATAAAGTTCAGATATGACTTGGCTTGAGCTATGACATGGGACACGTTTCCCATCAGAACGGTCTAAATTTTTAATTCTTTAAGGAGGGTGACCTCTACTTTCCTGTACATTATTGAAGTGGAAATGCCTTATCCTTTGACATGCTGTCATTTTTTGGGGGTATTTGGTAAGTTTCCAATTTCCAACTGTATTAATTCCTATCCGATTTACATTCTCTTTCTTTAGTCAATTAATGACAAATAAATTGCAACCCTCCTCTAATTTAGGACAATGAAGCCAACTCTGCTATTTGTCAAAGGAGCCTTTCACCTCAGAAATTTTCTTGAGACAATTCCTGTTGACAGATGCTTTTTAACAATATCTCATTTCCCTTCTTTCCTCCCACAATTCTCCTGCACCTCATTTAGCAGAGGGTGGCAAACTGACAGTTTGTAGAGAGATGCAGCCATTAGCTATATTGCTATAGCTGTTGATCTGACCTGAAAAAGCAGATCGAGACAATTCTTAATTAAGGCCACCTTCATTTTCAGAAGTTTCATGAATCATGCTGAAAGAGCTGAATAACGAGCTCTCATCCTGTTTGGACATGAGGCAGTCTTTATGTCCCATCTAGCATGTCTTCTCAAATAGAGCATGGAGCCTAGCAAGGATTTTTCTTTAATGAACTATTAGATTTTGAAAAGTCTGCCAGTCTAAGACTGTGACGGTGTGCTCCCCCTGGCCCTGCGCCGAACCCGACCCTTATCTCCTGTAATCCTGCTCCAGTGATAACCCTCAATGGCAGTGGTAATAGACATGTCTGGCTGCACCATTTCAAAGTGGATTCAGGAGACACATACCAACACAATAGTCAAGGGCTATTGTGTAGCATGCCCACCTAACCACAGTGAAGAGGCTGGGACCTGGGGTCGGTATGCAAATATGACTATGAGTCAATCATCTTACCCACCCATAAATAGTGAACAGCCCGAGAGTCCTTGGAGCTCTCCTGCACGGCAGCGGGCTGCACACCAGGATCCCCCCTCGAGTAGGGACGACTCCCAAGGTTACTCCTCGAGGTTGAGAGATTCCTTGCCATAACAGATCCTCGGTAAGTGACTGATAACATGCTAAACTTTGAAATCTTAGCTAAGTGATATAAAGGATTGATTACGCGTATATAATCCTTTAGACATAAACCGTTGACCAAGTCTGGGACTAGGATCGGATCTAGCCGCCCCTAGACTCCTCTCTGAGAAGGAGTTTAGAAAGCAAGGGGATCCTTTCTGAACTTCATGACTCAACGGGAGGCACTCCCTGACAGTTTTGTCTGACCCTGTCCTCTATGCAGTAAATAACCAAGTGTACCTTGCCATCGAATCTTGTTAAATCACTGTCACATTTACATTTACTATAGAACCTTGCTAACTCACTACTTTATACCAATAAAATACATTTTGCTTCTCTCTTACGAATGAAGTGCATTCTCATTCCTTCCGCGACAAAGACTGGAACAGACAAAGCCAGTGATGGAGAAAGACATATCTATACAGACACTGATGGTCCAAAGCCAGTTATATGTGCTTCACTAATAAACACAGCAGTTCCTTCTTGGTTAGAATACTAATGGCAGACGTGTCCCAGGCTTAATAACTAACAACTGTGATGGTCTTTCCTAACTTACCTTAATATTCTGAGTGCTGGCAAGAACTGCTTCTATGGAGAAGACTCTTTATTTCACTTTTTCTTCAATAAACTTTGATTCTGAAAATACTCCAAGGTCAAATTTATATCCAGTTCAAAAAAATGCTTATGGAGTTTGTCAATAAAAAAATTTAACTGAAAACATATGAGGAGCTGTTAAGTTATTTAAGTAAATGATTCTGAAATAACAAAATTTCACATTGCAGCACAGGAAGCTCTGGACCCAGAGAAAAATGTATCATTAGCATTCTGAACTCAGATATCATATTAAAGATCAATGAATAGACAGTACATAAAAGTAGTACTACTTGATTGTTAACAAAATAAATAAGTCTTCGTTCGTATAAGAACACATGAATAATAGATTCAAAAGTCTGTACCAAAATCATCTATTATTCTAATAAAGACAAATTTTAGATATGACTCCTGCAGACTAGCTCAACAGATTTTGCTAGTATGGAAGTGGCATAACCCCACTGAAATAACTGGAGAAACAGAGTTCCTATATACCATAATTCAAGGATAAATGTTTTCAAACTAAAAATATTTTTAGTAATTTTAGAAAAACTCCACTGACTTTAGTCAAGTTACTAGTTGCTTTTACCACACCATAAAAAGGTAAAATCAGGTCCAACATCTACAAATGCTGAAATGTATTGGCACTGTGTAATCAGCGTTAGAGGTGTGGTATTTGCCTGAAACAAGCACTTCTTTTCTATCTATGGAACGTCAGAAAGACAATGCCAACAGAAGTGGTTTTACTTGCAAGGTACAATTTTATAACCTGTTCTCTTCTTAAAAATTAAGAAAATTAAGAAAATTAAGAAATTGATACCAAAAGAATTATTTTATTGGATATCAGGAAAATTAGATTGGATATCAGGAAAAATTTCTTTACCAAAAGAGTGGTTAAGCATTGGAACAGGCTGCCCAGAGAGGTGGTGGAGTCATCATCCCTGGAGGCGTTCAAAAAAGGTGTGGACGTGGCACTCCAAGGCCTAGTTTAGGAGTCATGGTGGTGTTAGTTGACAGTTGGACTTGATGACCTTAGAGGTCTTTTCCAAACTTAATGATTCTATGATTCTATGTTATGGTAGGTAATCGGTGAAAATCAGCAAAGCTGGCTGATAAGCCATCATCTGATGTTTAAAAGACTATTTTTATTACATTTGGAATGAAAGCATTTGAACATGTTCACCAAGCAGATTTATCCCACAATGATTTTTCTTCGATTGAAAATGTCAGCATTTGGGAGAGTAATAGCTCTCTTTGATTCCTCTTCTTTCTAACTTTTCCCTCTCTCTCTTTCTGCCTTCCCTTTTTCTACAGCCTCTGGAAATAACAAGATAGCCTCCCTTGGATTAAAAAAACCCCTTTCTCATCCAGAGCTTTGTCAAATTCAATAACTGTCATGAAATATAGCAACAACATAATTCATTTAAAGGCCAACTATTATAACAGTGGTGGGTTGACCCTGGCTGGATGCCAGGTGCCCACCAAGCCGCTCTATCACTCCCCTCCTCAGCTGGACAGGGGAGAGAAAATATAATGAAAGGGTCATGGGTTGAGACAAGGACAGGCAGAGATCACTCACCAATTACTGTCACAGGCAAAACAGACTCGACTTGGGGAAACTAGTTTAATTTATTACCAATCAAATCAGAGTAGGGTAATGAGAAATAAAAACTAAATCTTAAAACACCTTCCCCGCACCCCTTTCTTCTTCCCGGGTTTAACTTCACCCCTGATTACTCTACCTCCTCCCCCTAAGCGGCGCAGGGGGACAGGGAATGGGGGTTGCGCTCAGTTCATCACATGTTGTTTCTGCGTTCCTTCCTCCTCAGGGGGAGGACTCCTCACACTCTTCCCCTGCTCCAGCGTGGGGTCCCTCCCATGGGAGACAGTCCTCCACGAACTTCTCCAACGTGGGTCCTTCCCGCAGGCATCAGTTCTTCATGAACTGCTCCAGCATGGGTCCTTTCCACGGGGTGCAGTCCTTCAGGAACAGACTGCTCCAGCGTGGGTCCCCTGTGGGGTCACAAGTCCTGTCAGCAAACCTGCTCCAGCGTGGGCTCCTCTCTCCACGGGTCCACAGGTCCTGCCAGGAGCCTGCTCCAGTGCAGGCTTCCCACCAGGTCACAGCCTCCTTTGGGCATCCACCTGCTCCAGCATGGGGTCCTCCATGAGCTGCAGGTGGATATCTGCTCCACCGTGGACCTCCATGGGCTGCAGGGGGACAGCCTGCCTCACCATCGTCTTCACCACAGGCTGCAGGGGAATCCCTGCTCCTGTGCCTGAAGCGCCGCCTCCCCCCTCCTTCACTGACCTTGGTGTCCGCAGAGTTGTTCCTCTTACATATTCTCACTCCTCTCTCTAACTGCTGTTGTTGTGCAGCAGGTTCTTCCCCCTTTTTAAATATGTTAGCACAGAGGCGCTACCACTGTCACTGATGGGCTCGGCCTTGGCCAGTGGTGGGTCCGTCTTGGAGCCGGCGGGCATTGGCTCAGTTGGACATAGGGAAAGCTTCTAGCAGCTTCTCACAGAAGCCACCCCTGTAGCTCCCCTGCTACCAAAACATTGCCACACAAACCCAGTACAGTAACTAATGTTAAAATAACAGATAATTCCTCTAGATAGATTTTTCTAACATATTAGAAGAGTATGATTCTCCTTTTTCATATCTTGGTTGGTTTGTCCCCACCAGTCAAGTTCAGGTAAATATTCACAATTTCTTTAATTAATTTTCTAGCTATTTCACTTGGAATGGAAATAAGCCCCCGCTGTCTATAATTCCTGGAACTAAACAAACAATTTTGGAATCCAAAAAGGATCCAATAGCATTGTGTAACTGTCCCCAGGATAAATCTCAAAAAGCAGGGCTAAAGCACAAAATCTGTGCACTCATAAGGCTACTTTTCTTAAATTTTTTTGTAGTGAAATGACTCCCAGCTGTGCCATATCATTGCTACTTTTCAGAAAGGTCCTGTATAGCATATAATATTTCATATATAATAGAGAAATGTTTATGCAGTATGTTGCCTTCTAGGATTTCTCAAATATTGTGCTGCCTGTAACTGTACCAGATTGGTTTCTCAACTTATACTTCTGCTTATGAAACATTAGAATAAATCACACTGTGAATTTCAATTTCAAGTTCTAGATATGACTGACTGAATGTTTTTTTTTTTCCTAGGATCATGCAACTGTTTCAACATGTGGTGTTTTTAAATCAGTAGTCAGTTTATCCAAATGGAAAAGAGACTTACTTGATTTTTTGTCTGATCTCTTCAGTGTTAAGGACATTTGAATTTTTTTCTTACAAATTTACCTGCACTAGTAGAAGGAACTTTGATGGAACCTAAAAAGAAACTATAGTTGCCTTTCCTGTGGGAAAAAGATCCCTTTTGTAACCCATTGGAAATCAGCGTGCCAGGCTGGGGAGTACCTTTAGAGAAATGATTGTTCAGGGGAAAGTTCTTCAGCAAAATTAATTTAATTGCCAAAGAACACCATCAAGGACAAAATAACTAGGACTGTAATAATGAAACTTTTATAAGACCTAATAAAGAATAACATTATCAATTCAGGGAGGATAGGAAAGAACTAGATGATCTTTGAGACTGGAATAACAGGGAGGGATGAAACTGAGGACTACAGAGTAGAAGGTTGTTCACAGAGGGACTACGACCTGACAGTTAATCACTTGGAAATGAAAAAGCATGAGAATGAGGATTAATGATTGAGGGACTGATGATCCATATGATGCAGCTTTGAGAACATATAAAAAAAAAATGTACTTAGGCAAAAATACTGTTGCAGTTCCCTGTAGATGAAAGAGCAAGTTATAAAGCAAATATTATGCTTTTTTTTTTTGGTAACGTTCTATCCCTTATACAAAAGAAAAAGGTTCAGCTTCTGGATTCGTATTTTGACACCTTTGTTTCTCCTAATGTCAACATCTGTTGTTTATCTGAAATATTAAGTGTCCTAACTGGAATACATTTTTGCTTCAGATTTAAAATTATGACAGTAATTAATATTTGTCCCAGAATACATTGTCTACTCTATTAAAACCTATCTGTCATTTGCTGCAAGGTCACCCAAATTTGTTTGTGTGATTAGGATTTCAGCTCCTGCGGGCAGGGCAATTTGATCATTGAAATAAATTGCTAGAAAAGCATTTCTTTCACCATGGTCACCTCTTTCAAGTCAATTTCCTCTTAGTGGATTTTCAGAACACATTTTCTAACATGTATTATTCAGTTATTAGCTATAACAAAATCCAAATCCAATCTGAGTTCTCTAAAATATGAACCTGTCCTTTTCCACTTCCTGAAACTAGAGAAAAATATTTTCAAAATGAGGGAACAGAGCAAAAAGAGATACTACATTTGTCACAATCTCCCTTAAAAGTGCCCATTAAAATTGCTAAGCCTGTTGAGAAAAGAGGATGAAAGTTAACTTAAATAATTAAACATACCTAGGGCATCTCACCTACATGCTGCACTGGCTTTCAAAATAGTTATTTGTGCAGAGCCTTTCACAAGTGAAAACTGGGGTCACTGTGTCTTTGTGTCCTCTGTTGAAAAATAAATAATTAAACAAGTAATGTCCTGGCTACATTATGAAAAACCACACCCATTCAGTGGAGAAATAGTGAGACATCAGCTGCGTACAGAGTCTTTTTTCTTTTCCGATGAAAGAAGGAAAAAACCAAGTAAATTTAGTCCAGCGAGACCCTCTCAGGATTTAGGAAGGATCTCCCTCTGTTTTATTCTCTCCCAAAATGTGTTATACATATGACATTACCTGAAAAAACTCTTTCCGCTTGCCTCATGAAAACTCATAAATTCTCTATAAATCATTCAACATTCAAACAATTCAGTGCTGCTTCTGGACATCAAACTATCAGCTCTTAACCTCCAGCTCCTTACCTTCTTGTGGAGTCTTTTTTTGCAACCTTATGCACAGCAATAGCAAAAGAAGGTGAAATGACCCATTGCCTCTGGTGTCATGGCCCACGATAGCAGATTATTCTGTACCTTCTAGCTACTTAGTATTTAGGTGGGGAATGAGATATCTTTAGCTCGAGAGAAGCATAGGTGTATGTGAGCAGCAGTATTGTGGAAGAAAAATGAAGGCACAGGGCAGGCAGGAGTGCAAAAGAGAATGATGCTTGGTTCTTGCCAAGTGACCAGTTCACTCTCTTTGTGCATCACTCCAGTCCAAAATATGAAAGAGGATGGAGAGTGAAATGTTAGCATTGGCAATCTGGGCTATATGTGGTGCACAAGGCTCTAAGTGAGAACCTCCAGTTCTTGGTTCTGCTGGGTGAATATAGTATGGAGAGCATATTACTAAGGTCCTTTTGGACAAAGGGTCTGGTAAAATCCTGCTTGCTCACATTTGTCTAAAACTCCACATTTTCACTCCCTAAGGCATCAGACCCAGGGCAAGAAACCAGGGGAGAGACAGAGATCTCTCTGTCGTTGTCCCCATATCAAAGCACTTCCATGCAGAGCATAAGGACAGTAGAGGAAAGGTTGTTTTGCCTATGTCTTTATATGCATTGATGGTTACTTCTGATTTTGTGTCATAACTAATCACAGGGACAAAGCAATATTTTTTACAATTTAAGCTCAGATCCTGCTCCACATTGCTAACAAAAGGAAGAGATCACACAAGTCTATACAATTTCCTTCAGGCTTATCAGTGATTTGGCAATAGGAAACCATATAGTCTGAAACAGTGTTATTTGCAATATTTCTGACATTTTAATTACATAATTACTCTCTTGTTTCTTCTGAGCTGAAACGCTACACAAAATTTGAGGGAAAGGAGCTGTAAATCTTAAACTTGGCTTCTAACGGTGTTTTTTCTCTAGGAGTTGTTTACATTCTGGGTTCTTTGAAGACTATATGGTTAGTCCAGCACTGGATCTTCAGCATAAAACCAGAGAGCATGACATTTTCGGGTGACAAAGTGTCATCAGAAAAGCTGCAGAGTGGAAAAATGTTCACAGATTTCATTAACTTTGCTCAGTGTTATACCTAAATCTCTGAGGTCACAAAGGAGGCATGAACCTCTAGATATTTTATAATCTTTTGGATCTAAAATTATAACTTATTGTGGAAATCCCATCCCAGGCAACTCAAGCAGGAATCTTTTAGATAAGCAAAATACACCAGTTTGATTCTAACCATTTTATGTGGTGAAATGAGCCTCTTCTCAATGAAGAGGAGTGAACTGCAAAAGATATAAAGTAGCAGCCATGCACAAAATTTCTTTCAGTGTTAAACTCTCCAACTTCTGAAGAGACTGAAATCTTGAGGACAACTGCTTAGCAACCGTCCATAGGTTACTGAAATTGAAAGAAGGCAACATCAGTAGCCTTAACTGTCATTACAATAAGGATTTGAAACAGCCCTTCCAGAGGTCACCTTGTGAAAGAAAAAAAAAAAAATCCTAGCTATCTTTAAGAAGGAGTTTGCTATGTTTATGAAAAAGATTTTATGCTGTAGGTATCCCCATGATATCGGGACACTAGACTCAGTAATTACAATGACACTTTCTGTTTCAGTTTTATATAAATTCTGACAATCCCAATGCTCGGACAAGGTATTTGTGCAACCTTTTTGTTTGTCCTGACACTATTTCAAAGCTTCTGGGGCTGTAACTATCCTCCAGGAGCTTAGAGAGATGTGTGAAAGTGCATCAGGTAGCAATTCAGCATGAAAGAGAGGTTGTGCTTCATTTAACCTGTCCATCACTCCACTCGCCTCTGGAAAGCAGCACCCTGCCAGGCAGGCTGCCGACTGCAGTATCCTCTGTGGGCAATTGAGCTGTTCAGAAGCAAGGGGTGAAAGGTGTCTCCTTCCGACCACAGCAATAACAGATTAGCCTGAGGAGAGAGGAGATACTTTAGCAAAGCTGGTCCCAGGACAACAAATTAAACAAAATCCTATTTAGATCCTACTGTGTAGATGGTACAAATACAGAAACATTAGTGTGTGCACTCCAGAAAAACATGCTCCTAACAAGCAGAGACTTGAATTCTGTTACACTTCCAATCTCCAGATGGTTGTAAAGTATAGCCCTTAGTAAAATTCATTGCAAAGTCTGAGTTGAAAGTAATAGCTACCAAATGCATGACTTAAAGAAATGAGCCCGAGGAGGGAAACCGGATCCCTTCCTCTATAGTAGCTCTCTGATTGTTTAATATCAGCAGGGAACGAACTTCATTCCTACTTGCCTCTTCTGAGTCAAAAGTAGCAATATTATCTTTGCCATCTGTTCCTGCTGTTGCCCATAGCCAGCACTTTGGTCCCTTTCAAATCAAACAACAGCCAGCCAGCCCTTGGCCCCAAACCCATCCTCATCTTAATAATACTTGCAGTTGCTATGGCTGGGTTGGGTGTTTTGGGTGGATACAGCTGAAGGTCCTGGGCTGGACCACTCTCACACCAGACCCATGTTCAGAGCAGACAAAGGAAACCCTGGTATACCTTAGCCACAGAAACGGAAAACGCACTGTGTCCTTGCGGAAGTTCTCCTCAAGCAAAATAAGCAGAAACTAGATAAATTACGATGGAGGCTCTGAGAAAAATAAGCACTTCCTACACATGCTACAAAATGTATATGTTTGTTAGAGAATTTTTCAATTATATGTCTGTACCATGGACTAAGATATCAGAAGAAAATATCTGGTTCTTTAACTTTCAGAATTGTCAAAACTAACTATTTTGATCTTTTCTAATGAAAAGCTTATACTTTCCTGCTTTGAAATAACTTTGGTTTCCAATTAAGCTAAATACATTCAGTTTAAGCACAATCAATTTTTTTAGATCTCAGTGAAAAAATTTTTAAAAAATGGAAAAAATATTTTAATCAAAGACATTTTGGATTTCCATTTTTGCAAAGCTTTAGATTTTGAAGCTTTATTCTAATTTGAGATAGATAATTTTTCTTCAATAAATCCATTTTCAAGCAAAATGAGAGAAGCTTTCTTCCTCGTTTCCTCCCCAGTTTGTCCTTGCAGCTGCAATTCAGAAAGAAGTTGTGTGTAAGACAGTATCTCCATTTGTGTATTATTCAGGTTATGGCTACTGGGACAACCTTGTTCCAGATTCCAAGTTACTGAAAGATGTATTATTTTATTACTCAGTCAGGGACTCTTACTGAGATGCATGCTTCAATTTCTTCTTCAGTTTTTGAGAAAGGCTTCTACATTGTGTGCAAACCTGGAAGAAACAGCATGTTATCAAAATAAATCTCACTCAGCTGCAAAGGGCTGAATAGAGGTTAATCCAATTACTTAATGGTTGTCTCCTTTTGCCTCTTCCTTCAGGCAGCTGTGCTTTTACATGTTCTGCTTCCCTTTCCTAACATGATTCGTTAGAGTACTTTCTTTCACAAAGGAAAAAATACTTCACTGTGCTCTCTAAACCAAATCTTTCTCCATTATGGAGGAATAAAAATACAGTCAAAAAATTGTACACATTGTGTTGAAATTACTCATTTACGGCAAATATTTAATTTTCATTTAGAGTGAACAGACCTTTGCTCTTAAATTTGACTTATTCTTGAGGTCAGTCCTCTTATTGAATTAAATAGACTGTAGGAATATCACTGAAAATTTGATCAATAACATTAATTGATTTGATCGGTAGCATTAATGCTTGACTCCAGTAAATACATGACTCCAGAAAAAATAGGATAAATAGCCATAGGAGCCAAATAAATATGCTTAATAGAACTCTAATGAGAACAAAATTTAATGAACTGCATGTATATGTTTTCAACATGCCTGCTTCAGGGAAAATGAATGTGTTAACTCCTGCTAGCATCATCCCTCTGGGAGTTTAATGCACAACCAGTAAGCTGCACAAAATGATAACTGACCTACAAGGAGGGAGGGCAGCAAGAAAACAGTGAATGAGATGGCTGGGACAATTAATCTTTGGCATCCACTTGTAGCTTGTGGAATAATTATTCTGCTGCATTTAGGACAAGCCAGAATGTTCATACCTAGAGTCCCCAGAACTAGACTCAGCACTCCTCTGTCATCCTCTGAGCCAGAGCCATCATAGTCCATCCTTGGTAGTATCCCCTGGCACTAACTGAGGTGGGCACTATTTATTCCACCCTCTCAGCCTGACCCAGTATTCCTCTCTCCCTGCAATAAAATTGCAATATTTGTGCTATAGACATTGTCCAGAACAGATGCTGCTTAACAGCATATTCAAACACTAAAACCAATCCTCTTTATTCCTAAATGAAAAGGGAAAACTTGTTTCCCTTGTGTGTTTTTACAGTCATTCACTCAGTGAGCAAAATTTTAAAGTATAACAATGGGACTAGGAATACAGAAAACTAATTTTAAAAGATCTCTGTAAGATCTGGGGAGATGGACTGGATGACTAAACTCCAAGGTGGGTGACTCACTTGCTGGACCAAAAACTAACTCAAAGTTGTGGTCAACGATTCAAACTTCAACAAAGATAAATTTTAGTGCCTCAGGGCAGAAAAAACCCATGCAACTGTACAGGCTAGTGACCAGCTGGCTGGGTAATGCTTCTGCAGAAAAACCATGGGGATCATGGTAGGAAACAAGTTAAACATGACGCAGCAGTGCATCCTTGCAGAGATGAAGGCTAACAGCATGCTGTGCTGCATTAACAGGACTACAGTCAGCGGGTTAGGAAAAATGATTATTCCGCTCTGCTTGGCCCTTGTGAGGACGTATGTGGTGCCCTATCTCCAGTTTTGCCACCCCAGTACAAGAGACGTGACCTGCAGACAGACCAGAGGAGAGCCAGTAGCATGGTTAGGGGCTTGCAGTACTTGGAGAAAGGCTGAGGGAACGGGGTTTTTTCAGCCTGGAGAAGGGAAGGCTAAGAGTGAAGACTAACTGCAATCTTCCACAACCTAAAGTGCAGATACAGAAGAGGCAAAACCAGATTCTTCTCGGAGGTGCAATGGTCACAGGTTCCAGCAAGAGAAAAGAATTTCACCATCAGAGTAGTAAGCATCAGATCTGATGCCCAGAGAGGCTGTGGAAGCTCCATCCTCAGAGGTTTTCAAAATTTCACTAGCTCAGTCAGTTCCTGAGCAAAATTACATAACTTTGACAACAGTTCAGCTCTGTGCAGGAGGTAGGACCAGATCACCTGCAGAGCTTCCTTCTAACCAGAACTGCCCTGTGATTCCCCCAGCCTAAATTCCAGCTCTGGTACTGCTCTGTGTAGCATTAAGTAATGCAGGGTCAGTTCCTACCATAAAAAATCAGCAAGAAGGTCATACAAAGCTGGACTATATGGCTTCCTACTCATTGTACAGGCATTGTGAAATGCATAAAATGACAGATGTTCCTTCAAGGATTTAGCAAGGGTGATTTACCAAAGGTCGTGCAAGTCTATGGGAGATCTGGAAACTGAACTAAACACAGGTTTCCAGCCAGCTCACTGATTAATCAGCTATCCATTCGCAGTATGGTAGCTGCAGCTTCTACGGAAACAGGCCTGTTGAAGTGATGCCTTCCATCTGCACACCAAATTTTTTTACATGGACCAATAGTAATTAAAAATGTAAACCTTCAGTAAACTGAAAACTTTACAAAAGAAACCCTGATGTTACGCCCAATTCTTCTTTGTCTTTGAGTATGTATTTATGTTCTTGACAAAAGGTCAGCAGCATAACAATAATGCATTCATATCCCCTTCCAGCAGATATCTGTTATTTTGACTCAGCAAACCACTATGATCTTAGCTGTAGACAAAAGACCCTGACCAAATAACAAAGAACCAGAGATAAAAATGATGGGTTGTTTTTGAAACAAAGGAGCAATATTATAATAATTAAAGTATTTTCTATTTCTGTCTTTCTCTGTATGCAAAAGCATCATGATTCCTAGTCTGCACAATTAGTGCTTAATTAAAACTCTTGCAGATTCACATTGATTTGTAGATTATTTTTTTAAGCCCCTTACATTGCATGAAATATTATGGGCTTATTTTAAGATAAGGCTGAATTGTATTACTGTAGGAATGATGCATTTGAAGAAACAGATAATAAAATCTTAAATATAGAAACATATCTTATAAAAGAGGTCAGACAGAAATCCTGTCTATACCCAACTCAGATCCAGAGTACTGCTCAATAGTCCAGGTGCATTACAGGATTTTTTCCTTGTTTTTTAAACCCTCAGATATTAGCTAAGGCAAGAGGCAGAATATAAAATATGATGAGCCAGTGGTTTGATCTGATATAGCAATCATATGTTACCGTGATGAAAAAAATGAACAAAATATACACACAAGGACCCTCTTCTGTAATGAACCATGTTCCTCAAAATATTCACACACTTGTACAGTTCCTATATGATATGTTGATGTGGTGAAGCAAAATCAGAAGGTCCACGTCAAAAACTACTAAGAAGTGCTCATCATTTTATAGCTGCAGAGGGAAATAAGATAGGAGAAGAGAGCAGCCTTGCCATTAACAATTCTGCATTGAGACCAGGTTAGCCATGCCTGTCGTTTCACTTCTCCCTGTATCAGTTCAAATGCAAAGTACTGAACACACAAATAGCAATATGTGCAAGCTGTCCCTAAAAATCTGACTGTCTTTCAAATATTTCCTTACATCCCATTTCCTTACAAAAGGGATGAATAAAATGCCGGAAATCTTTCTGCAAGCTCTTTGTGAGAGAAAATTCCTTAATCTGTACAGACTTTTCTGCAGTGGAGAAAATCATTGCTGGCAGGGCATGCTAACATATTTCAAAGAACACCTCCATGACCTGCAGTAACAATTAGGGTTTAAAGATAACTTGTGGTCTGTGCAGGTGAATTTGAGTTTGTAGAGCCACCCACAAAACTCCTAGAGTAGGAGGGCGGAAAAGGGGATTCACCTGACTAAATGGATATCTTTGCTGCAAGTCACCGCAGGATCGCTTTCTCATCAATGGAGAACTTGTCTGCATTGTCAAAGAGAACAGGTATAATTTGTAAAACAAGCATCTGAAAGAGACTTGATGAACTGTAGTTTTCTCCATTGTTTGCTGAGCAAGTCTGCATTGACTAGCCCAAGCACATCCCTTACCTCTGCCTCTGTCCCTGACACCAATTCCACTATTGATAGCGCTGGTACAAAAGTGATTCTGGTAAATACTCTAATTGAAGCTTTTCTGTATGAATGTGTCTGAGTATCATATATCCTTGCATTGCAGTTCAATGGCTGAGGAAGCTGACGCTAGCGGTATATTTCCTACAGCTCACATATAGTTGCTCAAATCTTGATAAGGTGAAGTTAAGCAATTGCTTGCTATCTAATGCCCTTTTTTTGCTGATATTGCCCACTATTGCTATCAGTGGTGCAGTTGAACTTTTCTCTTTTTTTTTTTTTTTTTTTCATAGGAGAAGGGCCAACTTTCTTGAAATGTAAGACAAAGACATTGCTGGGCAAGACTTACCAGGTGGTTACATGAGTAGTAGCCCACAGTGAAAAGGAGAAGTTGTGGAAAGGCCTAACATTTAGAGGCAAGAAGGCATCCCAATACACAAAGTAAAGACCTCCATGACCTTTTCAGAATCAACTTCTTTACAGTCCACTGAAAATGTCTAGGTGCTGCTGTCTACATAGACATCCTCATAAAGGTGTGTCCACCTGAGTGACATACTCAATGTCCATTTTATTACAAGATAAATATTTGGAGTTTCTTAATTTCTCAGATCTCAAATTAAAAAACCTGAGTGAATTTTTCCTCGTATCAGTGCCTATCTCTTTTGATGCAGAGAAACAGATCCCATCTGTTCTTCGATAACAAAACCTTCATTTGACCATTCCAGACGGGACAGCTATTTTACTGTTCACATGGAGAGGACCATAAAGGAAGTTTCAGTCACAGAACTATTGGATTTGTTGGCTCTACATGTTTCAGATTGATTTTTCCTTCCTAATATAGACAATTCTGACAGCACCAAATGTGATCTTGTCCCTAAATTCATCTTTACCCAGAGGGGTGTGGTCAGAAATCGGTAAGAATGTGGGAATACTACAGAAAGTGAAGGTAAAGAGCACTAACATACCATAGGGTCACAGACAACTCAGGCTGGACAGGAGCTTGGAGGTCCAAGGTCCGGCCCTGTCGCAGCAGGTCCAGCGCTGAGGTCAGACCGGGCTGCTCAGGGCTGTGCCCCCTCAGGGCTGGAAACCCCCCAGGACAGAGCCAGCACAGCCTCCCTGGGCAGCCTGCGTCTTTGCCCTGCTGGCCCTAGGGAAAAAAATATGTTTTCAACTGCTGTAGAACTGAAAGGAGATGATGCAAAGAAACAGCTGACCTTGTCTTTCCACATCACCAAACTTCCTAGAAGATCTGCTGAGGTACCTATACAACAGTATTATTCCACCACAACATGTGACTGTGGTGGGAATAACGGTGAAGAAAAGATTAAAAAACATTAAGCAGAATGCTTATTTAAATAAGCAGGTTATACAATATATATTCGCTTGCTTTTGTAGAAGAGAATTTTTTACTCTAAATGCAATGTCCAAATATCACAAATAGGGACAACTGGTAGTCATCACTTTCAGGGGAAAGAGACATTTCTTTCTCACCACTGGTTTTGAAACACACGAAGCAATGTCATATCACACTTCAACTTCCCATACAATATTCTATGAAATCCAAAGCTTCAGTATCATATACTCCGTGTCAGGACTCACTCTACTCCTCCAGTCCAAAAGGAGACGACAGAGAGTGTGATGACAGTAAGTCCCAGCTTCACTGTGAATAAGAATGTAAGCTTTTTTCTGGCCTGAGGACAACCAAATCCTACTGACAATATAAAGTTGACGTAAGATGAGGGGTAAGTGTACAGAAGTCAAAGCCACTATCATTTACTGCTGTTTTAATGACAGAAAAAGCATAGCATTGAAGAAATGTTATTTTTGGTACACTCAGTCTTCAAATGTGATTTGCAGGCTGGCCTTTGATGATAGGTCTGTTTAATGCCCATTTCCTACTTTATACCTGCAACCGGAAAAGACCAATAGATCACCAACAAATGTATACAAATCCTCCCATTTCAAGTCTTAGAACTATGATTTCCAGGCCTGGCCTAACTGGATTAGGTTAGATTAACACACCAAAGTCACAAACTCCTGCTGCTGTAGAGTCTGATGTAGGGTTTCTTTCCTGTCATATTAAACCATGGAAGGGAAATCTGAAAGATATTTGAATGACTGTCCTTCAGCAATATCACCTTTGAGTAATTTTCTGAGTATTATTTCCGAGTCTTTAAAGTTATCATTTCATAATATTTATTTAGCTCATGCTGGAAATGAATATTTCATGTATGTGCTTCAGGTTAATACAGTATTTTGTCTGTTTAGTTATCAGAACCAAAATTCTACACACAAAATATGTTAAAAGTTACTACACTTAATAAACTACAGTCAGGTTATTAGATTCCAAAGATGATCTTTGGTTTTATAATCACTATGCCCAACGGAAAAATAATCTAAACATATTTTTTAAGAAAATCCATATCCGCTGACAAAACAAAGGAATTCTAAAAGGAACCAGTATCAGTTTGTTTTGTCCTTTCCTGAGAACAGGTGGTGTAAACACATACAAGCATATTTCCAAAACATCTCCTGATATCAGAACATGCAGCTCTCCAGTGATTAAATTCTTAATCAATCAGACCTGCAGGACATATTTATCAGCTCTGAAATAATTTATTTTATGTGACTTGGAACCACTTCTCATTTTTTCAATTCCAGAGAAAGCTATATTAGTTTATCAGAACAATTCCACAACATTGAGGTTAAAATGAAAGAGTGGAGTTACTTTCCTGGCAAAGCAAGATGCTTATTTAAAGCAGCCAGTGACAGTGCTTGCAAGATACTAGACTGTGAAGTTATTTATTATAAAGCACATTTTGTTCAGACCTGGCAATTCCAGTAGTTCAAAAACCATGAGCCTGGTTTCCAAAAACTTCATTATCTTTAAAATTCTAAGATTTATTTTATCTAATTTAATTGAGACTTCAGTGATCATGCTATCTGTCCACCAGTCTCCAGGAGTCACTTCTGGGCACTACTATGAATCAAATTTTTACAGAGGTACTGAGGTCTCGCAAAGTTCCTGCAAGTGCAATGAAAACCACCAGTCAGGTGGAGTGCCAGTGGTGCACCTGGTGGTGGAAAGACAGGGGCAGGTCAGCGCTACTCTATCTTGCCCAACAGCAGCAGCAGCCAGCAGTCACCATCTCCGCACCTTTGAATCAATTGGTGCTTGCCTGAGCAGCATTATAAAGAGATAGGTAAAGCAAATTAGGTTCTTGGGGATGATTAGTATCTTTTGCTGTGTGAGAAAAATGAAGTTCCTATTCTGACCAATTGAAGAGGGCTCGTAGGAGAATGGGAGGTATTGTGGTAGGGGGCATGGAGTAGTTGCAGGGAGTTGAGATTATGATGGTAGAGAGGCAAGAAATGCTGTGCAAGAATCCACAGGAAATTAGGCTTCCTCGGTTCTGCTGTTCACAGAACGATTTGTTTTAAGAATGGGGTTTTATTGCTAAATCCTTCTTGTGTTGTGTTCTCAGGTTACCTTAGAGTCAATTATTTCAGCCTTTCTCTGCAGGTAGGAACTTACTTTAATTCTTTTCATTGACAGCTTACGTTCTCACAATACTGGTAGATGGAGCTTAAAAAAAAGAAAAAGCCCCCAAAAAACAAAAGAAACAATCAAACAAAACAAAACAAAAAAAAAAACCAACACAGTTTGAGAAATGTGGTAAAATCAATAAATAATAGAAAACAGAACTGGGAGGGAACTTGAGCAGGCAAGATAAAATGTGCCTAAACTATTGCTAACAGATTTTTACCTGTCTTATTTTTTAAAACCCTCCAACAATAGAGATACAAAAACTTTCCTGGGCGCTCTGTTCCAGTGCTTCACTATCTTTACATCAACCTGACCAACACTTCCTGCACTAGTAGCTGGCACTGTCGTTGCTAATGCGCTACTTGAGAATAGCAGGAAACCTCTTACCAACAAGGACGAGGTGGTCATTGTAGGTCCCTTCCAAATGAAATATTCTAACAATTTAGAGAAAGAGAGGCCCTATGTTCCTTAGCCATAATACGAAGGACAATGGTCTTTTCCATTTACCCTAACTTTTGATTACACTGGGAGGAAAGGACCTCACAAAGCCATCCTATCAATGAAACATTTTTACAGAAACATGAGTCCAGCAAAATTAATGAAGAAGAGAAACAATCTTGCTTCAAGTTCTTACCATCACATCTACAGCTACACAAGTAATACAAACGTGATGTACAAAAATTCTTATCAGCTACTGTTAAGTAAAATCTACCCTTAAGAGGGAGATCTGCTTTGCTTCACTTTAATCTTGGAAGAATCTTCATTGAAAAAGCCTTAAAATTTAAGTCCACCATATTATTTTTTGTGTATTCTGGACAGATGCTAGCTGACGCTCTTCTGTAGAAAACAATGTAAAGGTTCATTCAGAGACACCTTCAGGATGCCACCTACCTACAGCTTCCCAGCCTCCTTCTTTTCACTGCCTACTATTAAGAAATTTTAGGGATCTCATGTTAAGCCATTTCTTCTTTGACTGACAAGAAATATGACCCAGGATTTGGCCATGGGCATATACATACATATGAGAGATTGAGACATAAGCTAAAATTTAATTCATAGCAACATCTAAATAAATTCCTTGTTAAAATATTAGAAGGAAAGCAGCATCTGCATGTCTTTTCATAAGACATCATAGAACAATTTTGTTCTGTAGATCTTCCTTAAACAATTAAAATTGCTGCAAGTGGAACTGAAATGCATCTACTATGACACCATTTCACTGTGAATGCTCTGAGGTCTGAATATTTGTCCTTCTGCAGCACTCTGAAAGCAAAACTGTAATTTAACTGTAAGTACTTTAGCCCAGGGAAGATATGCACTTATAAGGAAAAATCCTGATAGCTGTAAACAGGTCTTATGGCAGCATTCACATACCAAATAAAACGATCTCTCTCATGGAAATTATACAATTGAGTTTTCAGCATCAGTATGTTTTGTTTCATATTTTGAAGAGAGTGCTTGTGTGAATGTACGCCTGATTATTTAATAGTGCAGAGATCTTTAGACTGTTAAAAAGCAACTAGAATAATATGGTTACGACTTCGAGTCTGAATTTGCAAAAATCAGTGACCTTTTTTATTGTCAATATAAATGGCAAATGTGTTCGTCCTCCCTTCCCCTCTCACAAAGGAAGCTGTAGCCCCAGCTGAGCTGCCAGTACAGGAGCCTGGCTGGTGCTGGGTTTTGCTGCACAGCAGTCCTTGGGAGACCAGGAGCCTCACTAACGCCTGCTTGATCTGACTGCACAACAGTCTTTGGTAAGGCAAACCTCTACATGGCACCACTAGTTTTCACTGACTCATATCCTTCTTGAAGGTTGCTCCTCACAGTGCATTTCATGCAGTGTGGTTGTCAGCAGGCTGTGGCTCTGGGAGCTCAGGTGAGATCCCAGGCTGACAGGTATCTGCTGTTGCCCAATTCCTGCAGACAGAGCTCCTCTTTCTCACTTCTAGAGAAACCTCCTGCTGCAGACTCAGAGGCTGCTAACATAACCTTCCTTGCCATTCCCTGCCACATCTGGCAGTCTGGTCCCTGGATGCCAGCCCCCCGAGCAAGTCCCCAGGAGGTGGACGCCTGCGAGCTGCCAGCACTCCCTAACCCATGCTCGCTGACTGCCTCTGTTGGAGCGGGTCCCCTTTGTTTGCTGCTTTCACTCAGATTCATTTCACTCCCCAATACCATGCAGGCTTTGCTGTAAGACAAAGCAGAGGCTTATTTATCAGAGTTGAAGGTAATAAATTCAGAATTATACCTACAGGACTGCAAGCACAGGTGATATAAATTGTTATTCTTAACTGTAAGAGGCTTCCTGACATTTTCCTGGGTGTTTCACACAAGGTCCTTGTGTTGACCTGAGAAGCTGATGTTCCCTTTTCATGAAATAGTGACATAGTCAAGTAATCCCACCAAATTCTGGAAGATTTCTCTTTTTTCTCCAGATACACCAAGCTTGGTTTCTAGCTTCAATTCAGGGTCGTGCCAGTGGCTCACATTTTGTATTACTATTGTGGTTTAGATTTTCCCCACTATGCCATCCCCATCTACACTAGCCAGGTGCAGACACAGCACAGATCCAAGCAGGGCGACAGCAGAGCCCACCTAGCCCAGCCACTTCTGGTGTGGGAAGGGTGGGGAAAAACTGAGGAAGGTGGGCTTCCCACTGATTCCCACTGTAAAGTTATGCTACCTAGTGTGTATTGCTAGGTGTTTTCAGGTCTATAAAATTTGACCATGAATCTTCATTATTGTCTTTATTAAATCTTCATTAAAATAATCAAAATTATTAAAAATAATTAAAGCAAGTAATCTTCATTAAAAATATAAGTCATATCTATTTTATTAAAACTTTGGGGTTTGGTGTTCTTCCAGCTTTTTGCTTGAGACTGCACATGGCTTTTACAGATACAAATTTCAGAAAAGATGGAAGACTCTGCCTGTATGGGCAGCCACTTGTGTCCCCTCCCCAGTACCTGTTCTCAGCTTTCGGGTCTCTGGATCAAAGAGTCAAAAGGAGCTCTCCTCAGAAGTGCAGCATATGAGTCTCAGGGGTTTCTACCATTTCCACAGTTACGTCCCAGAAACACTCAGAGTGTGATGTCAGGATAAGAAATGACGAAAAATAGACTGAAAGTCAGAGTCATTTTGTTCTTGAGAGACCTTGTGAATTGTCCAACCCTGACAGCCCTGCCTGCTTGGATTAGCCAACTTTCAGAGGAATAAAGCCTTCATGATTGTTTCTCTCTTGGACACTGAAATTACCTCCAACCTCTCCTCAGGGTCCCTCCAAAGGGACAAGAACATTAAGCCACTAAGCCATTGTTTTTCTGGAAACAGCCACTAAATAAAGAGGCCAGAGGAAGAAGAGGAACTGTAGATAGCTGTGAAACTATACACTGCTGCGTTATTAAAATTTTTCAACTCTGGTTTTGTAAAAGCCTAAGCAATTACTAAAAATACATAATTTTAAATACAACCACAAAATAATAGAATTATATAAAGAACAGTTGGGAGCAACCCTGAGAATATCAGTTAGCCCAACTCTGGCAGGATCAATCATCCCTGTGTCGTTCATGAAAGACACATGGCTAAACTGTTTTTAGTATCTCCAGCAATTAAGATTTTACAACCTCTGCAGACGTCTGCTCATACAGCGCAAAGCTATATTTTTGACTAGCACTGTCACTTTCCCTTAGAAGTAGGAAATGTTTCCTAATACCTAACTTGATCTCTTCTTGCTGAAAACAAAGCCTATTACTGTTTCTTTATCTACCAAAGACTTGGAAAATAGTTTATCCTCTCATTCTTTGTAGCAGACTTCTGTACACCTAAAGTCTGTTACCTTGTCCCAACAATTTCCTATTTTGTGTCTTACCCAGGTCCATTTTTTTCAATATTTCCCCAAAGGCCATCTTTTCTAGAGATTCTCCTGGACTCTCTCTAGTCGCTTCACATCTTTCTCAAAGTGTAATGACCAGAGCAATCCAGCTTGGCAATACAGGTCTGAGAGGAATAGAAATCCTATGGGTTATATTTCTGAGTATACATCCCAGACATGATGGTCACAGCTGTACAACCTTATTAACTTATGTTCAGCTTATGGTCCACCATAAATCCCACATTCTGTCTCAAAGATCTGGTATTTCATCCTATTTCTGTTTTGCTGATTATTCCTATCTGTGTTGCCATGAAGCTTGAGCTTGGTTTTTCAGACTAAATTGTCAAGATCTGCCAACATACCTGCAATCTTTCTTCCCTATTCTCTTTAACTATTAACCAGAGACTTTTGGCATACACTTTACACTTTCAACCACCAAGCAAGTGTATTATCTTGCACATACAAGGTAATACTTTTTCCCTTCTCCCTTGCTTGTCCTTCTTGAGCATACTATACCGATTTATGTTCATCTTCTAGTCATATGTGTTATTCCATCTCTGTTATGCCAATTACTTCACAGCAGCAATGAGATTAAGTTTCTTGCGTTAATATATAGATGCCTATATAGTATCTATGGTACATAGTAAAGAAACCTTTGATGGGCTGACCAGCTATGCCTATTTTTATTCCTTCTAAAAAAAATCTTAGTGACTTAGTGGCTACTAAGAATAATCTTTTTGTATCTAGATCCTTGTTGCTTACATTTAGCTAGGATCTTGTCACCTATCACTGTTGATCCAGGCTGGTTTCCCTCCTTCCTAGGTCAGCAAGAGAACAATTTAGGATAATCTAGCTTGGCAAGATAATTCCCCATTTTTCTGAGGTGAACTGCGTTTTGTCAGTGGATCATTGAACTTCATTTCCTGTTGAAAGGACCAAAGCTCGTGTTCTTGATAAACCTTAAGGTAGTCAGAATTTGAGTTTCAGTTATGAAGAAAGTAATTACACATGTATATATGTCAATTACTTATGGAAATTATAGGTTACATGACTACCTGTTCATTTGCATGCAGAATTACCCAAACTGAATAAGAAACCATGACAAATTTAATGTGCCAGTTGGGTGTGCAATCAGGCATTCAGCTAACTCACACTTAGTTGGGCACACCTCATTCTGAAAATTATTTTCCTAGTTTTCTGCTTACCTTTAACATTTTGGGTGAAGGCTTTATAATTATTCTTTCATAGTTATAAAATTGAACAAAGGGAAATCACATTTGTCCACAAAGAACATACAGAGCAGTGCTGCCTATAAGCTTTTTTTTCTTCTTTCCCCCAGTTCAGCCTTGTCTGAAAACTATACAAAGTCCCACCAGGCCACAATGCTGGTGTTGTCATTTATCAGTTTACAGGCTCCATTCCGCAGCAATCTATTAAACTTTAGAGAGGAATTCGACACCAATAACACCAACATGCAGAGTTTGTGACTGACTTTTCTTCCAGTCCTGGGACTCATAGATTGTATTATATAGACAAGGTGCTTGTGCAGCATGAAGCTATGTTTTTAACTAGGATGGCATTTAATTCACTGAGGACCAGATTTGCGGTGACAGGCAAACACAGATGTTTGTGGATGCCTGATTAATGTGCATAAATGTCGGCTGGGTAACCACAAATCAGGTATCTGCACACATACATACTTATATTCTGAGTGGCTGTGCACACAGGCAAACAACTGATGTAAGCATATAGATCCACTTCTAAGTCAGAGATGGGCTAACACAGGGGGTGCAGTACTAGCTCCCACATTCAGGTTAGTCACAGCTAAACTGGCTGAAAATAGCTGAAGAAGGATCTCATTATAAAGCATGAAAAGACTTCAGGAGAAATTCAGAGTCAATAAATGCAAAATAAATCGCATGAAGAGAAGTAATTGTAATTCTATATGTACAGCAGCAGGCTTTCAACAAGATTTTATGACTCAGAAATGAGACTTTGGAGATAAAGTGAACAATTCCTTGAAAATGTTAGCCCAGTACTCAACAGCAGTCACAAAAACAATTAGAATATGTGGAACCATTAGGAAAGGGAAAAAACTGCATAAGGTCACTGAATAAAAACTCTGTGCATTTATGTCTCAAACGCTGTGTGCAATTCTGGCCACCACATACCAGAAATCATATACCAGATATCAGAAACTGGTAAAGTAGAATCAGAAGAGGCACTGAGAAACGTGACAAGGATTATCAAGGATGATCAGAAGTATGTGATGGCCTCTGAGGACAGATTACATAGAGCAGGACCCTTCCTAAAATTTAAAAAGACATAATCAACATGTATAAAATTATTTTTTAAATTAAAAAAAACCCATGTCAAGGAAAACTTAAATAGGGAACAATGATATATTATTTATCATAATATATAAGGGGCATACGATGAAATTGTAGGCAGCAGGTTTAACACAGACAGAAGGAAGCAAAGTTCTATGCAGTACACAAATTGTGGAACATTTTGCCACAGGATGATTTGGATAGCACAAATATTAATAGGTCCAGAGATTTTTCAATAAATCATGGAAGATCCACTAAGGTATTCTAAAATAAGGTATTGGAGACATGACTCTGCTTCAGTAAGCTCCTAATCCAGAGTGCCAGAAGGGCAGAGTGCATCAGGAGAGGTGGCACTCTGACCTTCCTGTTTCTTGTAGTCTCTTCCTAAGCACGGAATCTTGTCCACTGATGTCATGTGAACATCAAAGGTTGTTGTTCTGTCAGAAACAGACACTAGACTAGGTGGAACTTTGACCTTACCCTATATGGCTGTATTTATATTTATAGTACAAGTCTTGATCCTTGGGAACTACCTAGTTGCCTTTTCCCTGTCTTGTGCGCTGCTCTTATTTTCATTTAAGTATAGTCTTTGTCCTCATTCTTATCTAATTGTAAGCTAGTGTTTTCAGACCATTGCTCCAATTTGTCAAGATCACTATATTTAAATCATCCCATCTTCTCTAGTAACAATGATTACCTGAAGAAATGGCTGATGACAGTAACTAAATCTTTCAACACCTGCACAGTTAAATAACCCTAAAGCTCATAAGACTGACTGGTGCCATATACAAGGGAATTATGGTATTTTTAAATTGTGATATAAATGTCTGTATAGATCTGGAAAGGCAGAATATTATGGTTCCCAAAAGTCTACAGGATTTTCCTTGCATGCTGTTATTTTGCATAATATCACTATTAGTATGGAACATCCTAAGAGTTGTTTCTGACGTATTAATATTTATAAGATTGGTGCAGCTACTGTTCTCAGTTTGTAGGCACCTGTTGAAGACAAATTAAAAAAGAAAAAAAAATGTTTGATGTGATATTAGCTTGAATGATCTCATATTACACTTTCAAGGTAGATTTTCATTCTATTACAAAATGCTAATATTTAGAGCCACAAAAGCATTGGTGCACTGAAAGCCTGGCCTTCAGCTGAAGACCCTGGAGTTTATTATTTTCACTTCTGGCAGTAGGGCTGGGAACGGAAAGGGCTGCCAAGTGCAATATAATGTTGCTTCTTCTGAAAAGTATATTGACCCTCACAGAGTGCCATGCTAAAATGGCAGCTTGACCAGTGGACACCTATATTTACCAGGTTTAGATTGAAGCAGAGCACATGTATGTCAGTAGGCAACAGTCTGTGCAGATATCCTTTCAGGTACCTAAAAATGGGTTGCACAAAGGCTGAGTTGGGAGACATCAAAACTAATCACTCAGAAACAGAGATGGAAGGAAGGAGAGGTGGGAAGAATTTGGACACTTTATCCTGTGTTGCACCTCTTTCTATTAGGAAAGTTAATTGTCTTCTCCTGAAGCTGCCATCTTTCTTTCAGAAGATAAGGAAGAGCCAGTGCTTTTTAAAAAATTATGTGTGGAGCAGAGGGTTTGCACTGCCACCCAAGCTCCCCAGCTCCTTTTGTCCAATAGCACAGTGTACTAAAACCTCCCTCACAAACTATGATAAACAATTTGAGTAGTAAGGTATTCAGGGAGGAAAGTGCCAGCAAGAGAGGAGCAAGAAGAAGTATCTTCATTCCCTTCCACTGAAGATGCTACACGTGGTACTAATTCAATTTTCATGAACTTACCTGAAAGTAGGCTGCACCTGGGTTACAGTTCAGGCTCCCAGTTCTAAATTCACTCAGTGAAATTAGCCCTAAAGAAATATTTAAGTATTTTTCTCTTTGGAGGTGTTTTGATTCAGATTCTGTAATTCAGCCCCCAGGATGACTGTATCCATGGTTTTCCTTGATGAGATTTCTCACTTGACAAAAGTAATTGCTAACTTTTGCCTTTTATAAGGTGTTTGATTTAGTACCACATATGAGTCTTATTATAAAATTAGTCTTTTATAAACCAGTAGAGAACACGTTAAATGGATTAAGAACTCACTAATTGGCAGATGCCCAAATGCAGCTGTCAATGGAGAGCCATATTGAAGTGAGGAATATTCTAACAGGATCATCCCTTTGCAGGGATTAATTCAATAATGTTTTATTAATGCTCTCAAATAATACACAATATCACTGCTGGTAGAATGTGGGGATGACACATAGATTGCCAGAATAGCAGATAATAATGATGAAGACATCCAACTTGTCACTCTGAGCCCACTCAAACAAATTATCTTTTTAAATGCCAAGTATCTCTAGACCAAAGCACCTGGACCATGCCTGGGAAATTAAATACTGCATATGGAACAGTGAGAACCACACAGGATGAGCAGCTGAGCATGAGCTTCCAGAGTGATGATGAGGTGAAAGGGGGCTAATGAAGTCACTGTGAGTATGTAAATAGAGGAGCAGAGGTTGTGGACAAGAGTATATTTCTGTATGTGACACTGGTGAGGCCAGCACCCGAATACTAGTGGAGAAATTTCCAAGAATAATTACTATCTTCACACACAAGCAGCAACCTTGCTCGCTGCCTATTGTTCACCACATCCTATTCTGCCTTTGTGTAACATCCATTGGATAAAGCATATGAGTTGTTTCGGGAGCAGAAGAGGGCTGTAACCACTGGGCAGCACAGCATTGCCATGCTTGCAGCCCCTTTCCCTCTGCCCCTGCTCCTTCATGCTTGATATCAGTGCTGCTCAGTGCCCCATCCCCAGGTTAGAGCGGCAGCGAGTGCCCCTCTGACTCACACTCCATATCCATGCTTCCCCGCAGCCTGATCTAGTGTACAAAACAGAGGCGGGAAGTGTGTATCTCATCAGGTCAAACCTTAGTCTCCTCATTGTTAGGAGCATTTGTTGCAAACACCCTGTTATACAAAGAGTGGGCAGGGAAACCAGTTGTGTTTTTAAGGGCTAAGACCTTCTTGGTTTTTTGAAAGAAAGGGTGTAGATCATTCCCGTCAGCAGACAGGCTGTGGATCCTGAGGCTGTGGATCTCCTAACCCTTTCATGGCTGTACATTGAGGCCAAAAATACACTGCATTTAGTCAACAGAACTTGACTTGCCAATTACATGACAACTGGAAAAGCATTCTTTATTCTAATCAAAATACATGCCAACATTTACCTCACCAATGGCGCCAGATGTATGGCTGCGTGTTTCTGGACTTTTGGACAGACATAAATCAGTTAAATATACATTGTGTCAGTAAGATAAATCTTTTCAAACACACCACATTATTGACATTCTTAAAAGAAATATTTATATTTACATAGTAAAACAATAAGGTAAAAGTTTATTGTAAATCTTCAAATAAGCTTTCTAACAATGAGAAAGTTAGACCCACAAGGTTTCTCTTTGTTTACTACAAACAAAATAAATGACACATTACAGATTTATGCTATAAAGAAAAGTTCCCCTTCCTCAACATGTTATTTTCCTCAGATTGCATAGCTGAAATAAGCATATATAAACTATTATTGTTAATTAAGAATACAACAAGTTATTAAATATACATCTACTGTTTAATGTCCTTGGAGTCACAGCACTGCTGAAGATTAACCTTGCAAGCTTCTCAGAAAACACAGAAGTGTCTAATAAGTTTTTTGATGTTAAAACTTCCCAATTAACTAGTTTAGACTGCTTAGACTAACATTTCAGGCTCATGCATAAGTACATCACAAGATAAATTAATCTTGTTACTCTACTAACAGGAACCCTTTCTGCCACTAAATTAAAATATATACTTATGCCCAAGGTCCAAATACTGTCTTGAAAACTTGTAGGTACTCGCCCAAAAGTACACCTGCTTTCTGCTTGCATACATAGTGTTTAAAAGAGTTTTAGTAATTATCTTCATAAATATTAAAATATCAAATTTTGACAAACATAATAATGTGGTCAGTACTAATATCCTCCCTTATACGCTTGGATCTGACAGGAAGGTTACTTCAGGTCACCCCCATGTCAGAAAAAAATCTCACTCCTGACCAGCCCATGTGTGAGAGCAGGCAGACACATGCCTTTGCACTAAGCCCACACTCTTGTTCTGCTCCTAAAACAGGCAAGAGAAGAGAAGGACCTTCTCCGCCCAGCTGGAATGGGGACCTGCCTTCGCATCCAAGGAGAGAGAGGAGTGCATGCAGGTTATGATCACAGTAAAAACTAAAGATATGTCAGGACATAAAATGTCTATTGTTCTTTAAAATAAATGTTTTGAGTTGTCCTCTACAGCTTCCCAGTTCTTCAAGGAGCTCCATGCCATCCAAGCTGGAGACTTCTGCTCTTCTCCTGAATCCTTTTTGGAGAGACAATACAAAAGGCCATGGGCTGAAGATAATTACTTTAATATCATGGGGGATGGGCAACATAATGCAGACCCTCTCAAAGGAGGGTCTGAAGCTGCAGTCTGAAGCCACAAAATCATCTGAAGCTGCGCTGTTATTACAAATTCTTCTTCCCCTTATATTCATAGTTGCATTTTTATTTATGAATAATGTGCTCAGTCCTCTAGCATGAAACCAAGACAGCTCCTAAACATACCAAGTTTGTTCTCTGTGATCCCAGAGGAAAACTACAATTAATACACAATGTCTTTATGCAAGAATTTAAACACAGTAGGAGTACAGCTAATTAATGTCTTTTAGAGATGCCAGCCATCCTAAATCATTGGTAAATACAAGTCCAGGAGATCAGACTGTTGCAAAATCTATCAGTGAGGTGCAATAGATTGCTATGATTAACAGTTTCTAACAGATTCCTGTGGAAGGAATGATTGATTTCCAGTAAAAAAGCCTTGGATTCACAGTATGGAAGCTACCACCTGCTTCTGTTTAAGAAGGCGGCCTGAAATTTATAAACTAGTTTGTGTACGGCATTTTCCTTTCCTGCTGTGACTTATTTAGATTACCTTTTAACCACTACTGACACCATTTATTTTTTATTCATTATCCTTAGGTGGCCCTACCGCAGAATTCTCATAACAAACTGAGAAAATATTGTTCAAACTTGTATAGCAATCATTGTTACCATCCGCCCCTCCATGGAAATGTGACAGGAGATAATGGTACAACATGTACTCAGAAGTATAGACAATTACATGGCTGGAGCCAGAAGAAAGTAGTATGCTGGTGTACAGGAGGGTAAGAGCTATTTGATCTGTTACAAGCTCAGGTAGTTCATGAAAAGACAGAGAGGATGGGTTTTTAAATTGCTAAGAGGAGCAAGCTGCCATTCTGAAATAAACTCAGACCTCAGAAAGTCCTTGATTCCTAATGAAATAGATACTGTCTTGGCCACACTTGGTTTTCAGGCTCCCAAATCTTCTGATGCTACTCTCAGTCATTCTGAAAAAATAGCCAAATTCAGATACATCAGCAATATGCAGGCTTTGGCTCTGGATATGCAGCCTGCCTCTTTTGAAGGAGAGCCATACACATCTTGGTCCATCTCCAGATTCCTGTGTCTGACTGCACAGCTAGCAGTGGCTCTGGCAAAGGGTGGGTATATGCTTCCAGCATTATATAGAGTAAAGCTCCAACTCACACACTGAGATAAGTATCTTAATACTTTTAAATGCTTTGCTGTCATCTCTTCTCTCCCTTCTCTTTTGCTCTTTTGTCTCCCTTAAAGCCTGCACATATAAGGATAGTTGTCCTTTTAAAGTACAGAACAAGTGAGTACCAAAATAATTTTCTGCTGACCCATGCAAGCAGCAAATAATAATTATTCCTGTGCTGGCTGATGGGCCAAGAATCAGAGGTGTATCTCCATGCCCTGTCCACACATGAGTCAATGTTCAGCCAGTGCTCAAACTCAGAAAGTCATTGCTCAGAGCAGAGGTCTAAGTTATTGATACCACCCAACCAAATTGCAGTAACTGCAACCCCAAACGCGTAAGCACTGCCCATTCTGAAGATTTCCTGCACTTCATGAAAAATAAAGAGTAATTCAGAATTTAAACATGTGCTAAGTTCCAACTGCACCACTTAAAACAGCTTTGGATCTCTGGGTTGTGATACCCCCTTAGCAAAAGGGACGGGGAGACCTTAGAGTAAAGCCTCCAGGGGGAAGGCTTTGCACCTCCATTGCTGTTTGAATAGAGGCTGGGTTTTTTCAAGGAAGAGATTTAGCTGAAGGCGGAAGAACGGTTCTCCAGATTTATAGGCAGTGAGTCCTTAGATCCAGCACAGGACCCTATGATTTTTTGATTTTCTTTGTTTTTACGGAAAGAAGAAAAACTTCAAACTGTGTTATGCACCCATCCCAAAAGCTAGTTTAATATTCAGTGTGCGCTGAATGTGATAAGAGGCACTTTTTGTTAAGATCCACTGCAGTGTCTTTTATTGATCCATCACCATGCAGATCAGTTGTTCTGGAATCCTGAGCTTACATTCCTCACGCTCCTGAGGACTTGAATATTCACCACAATAAAGATCGGCTTGGAAAGTCTTTATGTCATAATGCAGTCCATCCCTTTTGCCTTGCCTCTGGAAAGAGTAGCCTGAGCACATTTCAGTACTTATAGCATAAGTCAACATGTCTTCTGTGAAGGAGAGGCACATATGTGTGCAACGGTGCCTCTTTGAAGATGAAGGCCCTGATTAAATACATTTTATTAAGCAAGCATTTTCCTTTGGAGACCTACCTTTTCATTACAAATAAAAGGTGTCAAAGGGCTTCCTCCTATTGTTTAATAATTTGTAAAGGAAACATTCTCTTCTCCTCCGTACTGCCTCTGTGCGGCGTGTATGCTGTTTCAGGTTCCCATTATGCCTCCCTNCATTTTGACTCAAATGACAACCATCAGCTGTTTTTATTGTACGTTCTCCTTCACATAAGTATCCAGAGCTGTACCTTTGCATCAAAAGATCACACCATGACAGCAAGTAGTTCCCTTCAGATTAACAATGCAAAACATAACATTTGGAGCAGAGATTATATGAAGAACCCCGTCTCAAGGTAGATGAAGTATCTTCAAAGCACTGTGGTACATTTAATTTGGCTGAAGGAGTGGTGAGCAATTTAAGTGTCTTCATGAAGAAACAATGACCTATGATAGATGCAGACAAAGAGGAAGCACAGAGAATGATTTTCAGCTTGGAAAAAATTATATAGATAGTTGAAGGTATAGGTATAAGTGCAAGTGTAGATACAGATAGACTTTGGGAAGCTTTTCTTCACTGGTGATAAGAAAAATATTCAGATAACAAACAAGCTTCCTTATGGCAGAAGGCCAGATGATTTTATCTTGAAAACAGAAACAATACTGAAAATTATATATGTCATATACCTGGATACAATTCTATTGTGAATTAGTTCAACCACCAGGAGCGATACAGTCCAGTTCCTCTGAACCTAAGTAACAGCTGCCCACTGTTCCTAGTGCTGCCCTTCAGACACACTGCTATGTGCACATCTCCTGTCTGACACCATTCTTAGGCAGTCTCATTTCCATAATGCAACTTTTAAGAGCCAGGAGTGATTTAAATGCATTTTTCTCAGTCCTAGCCCTTCAAATTGTAGAACTGTGATTTTGGAGGAACTACATGACAATAAAGCAATTAACGTATTTTTTCTAGTCATATTTATCTTCTGCAGACATGTTACACTCAAGAAGAAAACGAAGGATCTTTCTGCATAACAAAGCCTGTCTTTAACACCTTTGTGGACCCCAAATCTGGTTAAAGTCTGTATGCCAGACAGCTTTTCCAGCTGGCTTGCCCTTGCACTGTTGCTTTAGAAAATACACCAGTCTCTCTTTGAAAAAAAAGCCACATTTCCTCCATTTTTATGCAATGTACTCCACGAGGGAGTACGCAGAACCAGGATACAGCTCTCTACTTCTCTTCCTTACCGGTTCTCCCCTCACATTTTCTTCAATGTGGACACCGGTCAAGGGCAGTGGCCCTGCTAATAGAAATCTCCTGATTTCAAAAACAGGAAAAAAACCCATTCAGTTTTCCTAGTTAGACCATCACCTAGTTCCAGACATAGTGGGATTCACATATCCAAATTTTGATGACTGAGGTGTAGGTGTCTACATGGGGGTTAGTCACTTGGCTCCCTTTACAGAGAGTGATAGGTTCCATAGCGCACAGCTCATCTAGGTGAGACGACCCTAACCATGAATTTTCTTCTCCACTGATCAGAGCAGGGATCCAGGCGATTAACTCACATGTAGATGTCTAAAGCTGGGTGAAATCAATTCACCGCATCTGTCTTAAATGATAGCAAGCCCCTATAGCATAACGGCCTTTGAAGAATCACAAAAGACGACAGCTCTTATAACAAGCAAATCTCAAATCTATCAGAGTGTTGGACACTATATAAATATGTAGCATGTGAGCTATTTTTAGTGAAAGTAGGAAAAGCTATACTGGGCAAGACTAAAGGTCTGCCTCATCCTCTTTCTGACATCGGGCAGCAGCCGATGCCCGGGAAGGATATGAGAACACTCCAAGCAAGAACTGATGCTCCTCTGGTGAACTGTCGGAATACTTGGAGCCCTGTGTCTGAAGATCTCCCTGAGCCAGTGGCCATATTTTTTTGTGTTTAATGACCCTAGATAAAGAATGCTTTTATGAATATATTTTTGGAAGTCATATATACTTTCAGCATCTACAGTGCCCTGTGGCAATGTTGTAAAGATTTTAATTAGAGGTTGCATGAAGACTCACCTTTTTTTATGCATCCTGACTGTGCAGTCTGATCATTTTGTGTGGTGACTCTTTGCTCTTGAACGAAGAAAAAGAAGGCTATTCAGTTTCTCCAAGCCACTCATGAGTTTGTAAGCTTTCATCATGCCTCAAACCCCACTGGCTATTTTCAGGGCTGAACTGTCCTAACACGTTTACTCTCCATGTGAAGACACTGTTACTTCATCTTCATTACCACTTTCTATTAATTTTTAGTTTTATTATACCCTTTCTGTGCAAGCTAGCTCAGAACTGTACTTTCTAGATTGATTGCTGATGGCAGTCACAACACTGCAGAGGGGATAAAATTTTTTTTATAAATACAGTAACATGTGGTGTGGTCTCTGCTAAAGTAAATTGATTTTCCGTAGATAGCTGATCAGAAAGAAAAGGGAACCCTTACATGCTGGAATACCACTTTGAGCACGGCAATACTTATCCTAATGCTTTAGTTCCTTGCCATCACTGTCAGATCTGGATCTTCACTTTTTCCCCTTTCTTATCTACTCCCTCTCTCTCTGTGTGGTTATTTTTGCTTCCTTGATATACATGAGTTCCTTTATCATGGTATCAAGAAATGTGTTTGTTTTCACACGTGGTTAATACATTAGAAAGTGCTTCTGACATAGTATGTCTGATAATTGTAGGATTTTGAAAGGAAAGATGCCACCAACTTGTTTATTTAACATATAGCTGAGAAGATCTCTTTAGCTGTCCTCAGGTGAGAGTGGATGAGGCAGAAACTTTGGGATAGATGAAGAGGAAGGGAAGAAAAAAGAATAAAACTTTGAATGGATGAATATGCTTCTGAAGGGCTGGAGCAAAAAATAAAAAAGGAAATTTTACTCCGCAGAACAATTTATTAATTTTGAAATTATATCTGTTTCAAATTATAATGAATTGTAAAAATCCCCAGTTTTAACAAATGAAATATCCAAATTGAAGCAGAAATATTTTATGTCATTTTTTTAACCAACATATCACCCAAAGAAAAATTTTATCAAAATAAATGTATTTAACCTGTTTTAAAAATTTACTTTGAAAAAGTAGATGAGATTGAAATGTTTCACAGTTTCAACTTTGCTATATCCAAAATCTTCAGTAGGAAACAGCTTCTTGGACAAATTCTGACCAGTCTCACTCAGGAGAATGGGGAAAGCAAAGCTTCATGATGAAAAACATTCAAAGGCTTAAAACAGTCCCCTCCCACCCTGCCTGCCTCATCATGCAGGTGCAGGCAGTTTCTGATGATCTCTGATGCTGGGCTACAGTAAGGAATCCAAAGAGGGTGACATTAATCATCTGTGCTCTGGAATTATGGACCTCACTAGCTGTGGATGTCACAGAGGTAATAAAGCTGAGGGATGAGTTGCTTAAATTTATAGAGCAGGTGCAAGCATTACCTAAACTTTTCAGAAGACTAGTCCTACATTTTAAGATGGGAGTTAATGATCTGATTATTTTTCTAGTTCAGTAAATCAGCAAGTAAGTGTCCTCTTATTGTCTTTAATCTTATTTGAGTGAATAAGTGTAAGGAACCGATATATATTTGCTGTGACTTATTTTGACAGAAATCAAGTAACAGAGCAGCTTCAATCTAAGAGTTTCTCTTCCATGAGAAATTGCGGTAGTTTGGCATTTGAGTTTATTCTGACACAGAATCAAACATGACCTGAGAACAAAAGATGACCTGAAACTTCCTTCAAAAAATGTAATGTTAATAATTCAGACTCATAATATCACTTTAACATTAATAATCAGAATAGTAGTTTTGATTTTAAAAAAAAAATTACTTTAACCATTTTAGTTGCATGTTATAAATCAATTTTAAAATCAAAGCCATTCTGAGAAGGAAAATCAAAGAGAAGTCATTTTAATCAAAATGCTCTTGCAAATAAATACTGCAAACTGGAACATTAAAATCAATACCAGTAATGCTGCAAGCCTCTGGTAGTTTTCTTCACAAAATAAAAAGTCCCTTTGGGAAACTCTTTCAGCTTGGAAAAGCTGACAGTTTTATTCTCTGCCTTCCCAAAATTAGTTCTCTGACGGCACCAATACTTTTCTCCCTAGGGTGCAGTAGTTTTGTTCAGCGAGGCTATGTGACAAAAAACCCACAGAAGTTAAAACCCATATATAGTACCATTTCTTTATAGAAGACGTTTGTGTATCTCAAATCCAAACCAAGGAGCTGAGCCATACCTGGCCTCTATGGCCCCTCATTATTTAGTGACTTCAGCCCATAACACAAACTCACTTCTGCAATCTGAAACCCACAAATGTCACTCTGCAAGCAGTGGCAAA
Source organism: Fregata magnificens (assembly GCA_013389945.1). Lineage (NCBI taxonomy): Eukaryota > Metazoa > Chordata > Aves > Suliformes > Fregatidae > Fregata > Fregata magnificens. The sequence goes on along the minus strand of WAAD01003472.1, from coordinate 46,577 downwards.
AGGCAGCAGGCAGGCGCCTCTTCATTATGTGGCATCCAACAAATACACAGCTTTCCCTGATAGGCATTTGTAATAGATAAATTCTTATCTGAGCTTAAAAAATAAATAAATAATAAACCTAAACCAAAACAGCAGTCATCTTATTAGTGCATATTTTTTGCACAAGGGAAAATAATGAGAAGGTAAAACTAATTATTTCCAGGGGAAAATACTCAAGCTAAGCCACGCTATTTGCATTTTATTGTCTCTACAGAGGTGTAAATTGCTGTCATCCTGGGCTTTATATTGCACTGATAAGGTGTTTCTAGGAAGGGGAAACTAGGCAGAAAATTGGCATCATTATGCATTTCTGAGATGCTTATATTTAATCATTACAAACAGCCAATCTTTGAATAATAAACTGGGGGGGATTAAACAGTCAGAAATAAATGTCTGCAGCTGCAGGGTTATGAAAACATCATTTGATGCATTACCTTGAAATGGAAAAAAGACCCATCTCCCCACCTTCCCAAAGAAACCTTAACACAAAAACCACCTCAGCACCAATAAAATTAGAAGACAGGGAACTGGCAATAAATGAAGGTTAAAGAAATTCTTATATAGTAGATCAATCTGCTTCCTTTTATAATGCAGGGACATTAGCAGAGAAATTTAAAGGCAATGAGCTTTAGAGAACTTAAAGAAGGGGAGAAGCAATAGTAATAAGTCGCTTTCCCACTTTCCCTGAAAACCTCCATAAGACCCTCCACAAAAACAAGTGGTGGAGGATGTTACTCACAGGGATTGTGACTTGAGGTCAACCTCAGTTAATGCCTGAATTTTAATTATGCCACACTGCACTGCAGTTGCCTCTGCATTTTACTAAACCCTTATAATGAGGCAGTTTTCTCAAAGCGAGAAATTGACCGTGGTCTAAATCCACTTTTCCATAGCATGGTCTCTTATTAATTCAGCTAATTTACATGTATTACTAGCAGATCTATTCTTTTTCCCCTTTCTTTAATTCTGGAGCTTGAAGACCATCATACCCTAAAGTGACTGCAAACCATACCTCTTGAAGAGACTATGTACCTGACAGGTATCTTTGCAAGGGTTTTTCCAAACACTCTCTTCAGTGCTGCATCTTTATTTCATGATCTAGTCTAGTCTATAATTTTTTTCAAACTATACTATATGTCAAATGTTTTTAATGACAGTATAATAATATAAGAAGCTATTATGGTTTGGCACGCTTGTACAGGGGTGCATCAAGGTGATGGGCTGTAGATTGGGCTGAGATCCATGGCTACAGTTTTTTTTAAAGAAGAAAAGAAAGTCACATGTATGAAGAATTAAATCAAGAAAGACCGGTATAAGCTGTGGTATGCCAGTTCCATGTTTCTTTTCTGGGTGGTTTTTTTTAGTTCCTGCAAATAAGATGCTTTATTTCTTCTTGAGGTCTTTGCTATATGAGCATTAAAAGGATCTAATAAGAATAATGTAAAGCTTTAATAGCAAAAAATTTTCCAGTTGATGGTATGATGCACAGTTGTACTTCATACTTTATTCTGAGCACTTTAAAATTTCAGGGTATTTTCTTGTTGGTTTCTGGGTAGCTTGTTCTGAACTGTAAAAGTTTATACATGTTAAAAAAAGAGAAAGAATTGTAAAGCTTTTGAATATGTTGTCATTTTCCATGATTGTGTTAATTTAGAAACTAATTAAAAGCTTCATATTTCATATTCAAATTTTATACTTTTTCAGTTTATACATTGAACTAAAAGAATTTTTTTTTTTTCCTCATTAAGATCAGCATTTCGACAGCTTCTTCATCAGAGTTAGCCTTTAGGCGGTGACTCTAGTAACTGCATGCAGTAAGATCAGCCTGATTCTCAGTTCATTGCTTCATGAGGAAGAAATTACATGTCTGTTAAAAAAAAATTTATTTATTTCCAGAGATTGAAATGAAAAATATTGCTATCAAATAATACGACTGTTTCCTCTAGCATTACCAGTTCTGGAAATAAAATTTAAACAATAATATTTCATTAATTTTTTCATTAATAATTTTTTTTCTGTAAATTTGGGAAGAGGCAAGGTGTTAAATTTTTCACAAAAGACAAAAGTTTAGAAGTTATAGCTCTGAATAGAACAATAGTGTAAAAAATAATTATCTCCATTTTGACCAGTGTGACATATTTTTGCTACATATGCACTTTCTCAGCTGCTAATCTCCAGAGTTTTCAACTTTCAAGTTGATGATGGATGAAGGGAAGAAAGATTGCTTGACAGCCTGGTAATCTATCCAGAGGGGAAGGGACACTGTCAGTCAGGGTTCAGGTAGTGGAAGGGCTTTTGACCAGCCAACCATCTGTACACGTCTAGAAGGCTGAGTGCTAGTTTTCCCCACTACTCAGCTCATGACAATGAAACGAGCACTGTCAAGACAGATGCAGGCAATGAGGCAAAATACTTTATTTTCTATTGTCATAGAGAACTTTCAGCTTTGTGAGCACTTGCTATGTTTATATTATGCTCAACAGACACTTACAGAGTTGTATAAACATCACCAGTACTATTGAAATTAATAGCACCTCTCCCATTTCACTCTCCCCTCCTGTATCCTACACCATTACAGTCCTATTGGAGGCTGTGCTAAAGTTGTGGTAGCATGATAGGTAATTAATTCCCCAGATGAGTCTCCCGTACTCCTGCACATCCTGCTGACCATACCTCCACACCAGCAGGAGTTACACCCACACTCTCCTTTTGGCTGGAAGTCGTGTATGACCTCCTGCCCGTACAGAAACACCGGTGCCTGACAGCAAGGGCTCGCTCTGCTCAGCATCAGGGAGTGAAAAGCATTGCTCTCCTCTGCCCACATACCTACTTTTATGATACTACGCATCTAAACTGCCTGTGTAGCCCTAACACAGGTCCCCATTGCATCCTGGTTCCCTCAAAACAAAGGCAAGTCTGGTACTGCTTCCCCCATCCTCCAGCCCACAGCCTTGTCTCCTCTGGTAGGAACTGAAGGTGCTGGAGTCGCACATGAGCTGCAGGATGCTCCAGCCAGCTCCCACATCAGTGCAGGGCAACCTGGGCATGTTACACCATGCCGTCACATCTCAACACAGATGCGAGCTTTGAGGCCTCTGTCTTTTTCCCAAAGATAACTGACATTGGCAAAAGGGCTCCAAAATGGGAGGTGGGGGGAGACAAGCAGACATGCACACACACACACACACACACGCGTGCACACACTGGGATCACATTGTTTTCAGCAACGTACAAATGGATAGCAGTTGTAACTCAACACACTGTAGTGAGGTGTTGCAGCAAACCACACTGGCTTACAGGGGCTTTAATTCTGCTCAGTGAGAGGGATGTGAGTGAGGGATTTCAAAGGGAGCAGGGAGCTGTATTGACATCTATCTTGTTACAGTTGTAATGATGAAATGCACCCTTGTGCAGCAATGGCTTATATACTGTATGCAAGAGTGCAGCACCTGGGAGCTGAAGGACTACATTCCCACGTAGATGAGAAACTGTAAATATTTTTTCAACACAGTAACTGGGAAATCTGTACTACTTCTTGGGAAGTTATACCTTGCAGAACTGGCATAAGGAATGCATCGGAATATACCACTGAGATTATGTGTGAAACAGAAAGCAACTGCAGCCTATTTTTTTTTTTTTTTAATCTGTGTAAACCAAAGTTAAGATATGGAAAATGTACACAAAATGTGAATAAATGTCCTTGTGCCTAGAGTGAGGAATGCTACAGAAAGGACATTGGAGAAGCACATAAACTCATGACTATCATTTACTGGGCCTCTCCCTCCCCCAAAAAATAAAATCTAGAATGAAATACGGTCATTCTGCAGGCCCCGCTTCAACGTCACATAACCTATTCTGTCTTGCCCTGGTTACCCTCTCCTGAGAACAGCAACGTTTCCCTGAAGAAAGGGACATCTCTGTGAGGAGCTAGTATCACTTCTCCCTGATGTGGCATCAAAAGAAAAGTCAAGGAACGTGAGATGATGCTAGGGAACACACTACAGAAGTTAAGAGGTAGGAGAGTAGGAAATATCTCTGAGGGGAAAATGAGCTTTTCTTGTGCTGCATCTCTGCATGATCTTCATCTGTGAGGACTTTCACAACCTGCAGATTTCCTAGAAGTGACAGGTCACAACAGTATTGTAAACGTGGAATATGTTAGCTCTCTAAAACTTACTGTTGGGCGGAAAGAGACGTTCAGTGTTACCACAAAAAAAACTTACATGCTGATATACCACTCAGTTATTTCTCATTTTTCTTTCAAAACCTTGATAAATATCAGGTACAGTTCATCTCATTAAAATATGTCCTCCATATATATTTTAGCACAAGCAAGCCGGATAAACACTCCCATGTACAAACACAAAAATATATAAGTATTTTAATTTTCATTTGATCATATTTTATTTAACAGAATGTCATTCTTCCTCAGTAACCAACAATGATTTAAAGTAGTAGTACTCTCCAAAGCAGCCCATCAATCACAGAGAACTGATGATATTTAAATATACAATATAAAGAGTGACATGTTTCACAAAGTTGCTTAATCTTCAGATTTTAGGTTGGAACACAACAGACCAAAAGTAACCATCTTACTAGGTCCAAGAATAAAATTCAAACTGACAACAAGTTGTGAAAAGAGAATAGTTATTGAAACTATACATAGAGAGAACATGATTGATAGACTTGTCCTGGCTTTACAAATCTCAGACCCCCTGAGTCCTAACAGTACTAAACTGAGAAACAAACAAACAAATTTTATCCTGAGGATACAAGCGCTGTTTGCAAATTACTCCTGTAATTTAATTTTTGAATTTTTGATACGGTGCTATAGCATTTTCCGTAAGGCTCCAAAGTAGATTGTTGCATGCAAAAAATATGTATTCAGTGGTTACTGCTACACAAGTACTACAGATGACGAGAGCCTTAAGGCACAGATAGCCAATCTAGCAATTTTAGATGTCACCACAACTAGCTGTTAATCATTATTCTCATAACAAAGTTGTATGAATAGATTATGTGAGTCCTTTCACATTTGCATGAGTGCAGAATCAACAGAGTTAGCATGAGTTGTGCACAACCTTCATTGGGACAGGAGTACTTCCATAATCTGCTGTTGTTTAAATGTTGGGGCAGTAGTCCCTACCTGAAGAGTGACAATGAACAGTCAGGGGAAGGTACCATCTTAAATCACAAGAGCTGTCTCAGATGACTGTCTATCTACACCTGTGTGGACTCCTAGTCAGAATCTTTTTTGTATTCCTCTATGATGAGGTCAGCTGTTGCTCTCACTTTCCATTTCACCCTGTCACCAGAGATTTGTATAAGGGAAATATTTAAAGTAGTGGTCCTCAAGCTCTAGTCTGCAGATTATCAGGGTGTTGGGTTTTTTTACAATTTTCTCCAGTTATTCATAGAATAAAGCATGTACAGAAGACAGGATGTTGTTGAATGCAAGGGGGTAGGAGAAGAAAGGATGCAGAGCTGGGAAAGTTTTGTAGGACACATTTCACACAACAGTCCATAGGATGAAAGAGCTAGAGAACCAAATGATTTAGAAGAGACCTTATTGTCAAGCTGAACACTTGTTAACTCCAAAACTCTTTTTTTTTTTTTTTTTTTTGTGTGTCAGGTATTCTATATGTGCCCCTCTGAATATATTCATAGTTTTAGAATCACATTTTCTACTATTTAATTCCTTCTGCCACTGATGCGTGAAAGATGCACATGAACCTCAGGGAAAACCATATTTAAGGGAAAGTGATTACACACTAAGTCCCATCAAGCATACAATGCAACCAAACCCTGAAACTCTTTTAAGTTATCATAATCTTAGCCATTACTTGTAACAATCACCAATTTAATATTTTTAGACGTTAAGTGTAATGCTTAAAGTTGTCAGTTTCCTTTAAATCATCTCCACGCTGAGTGACTAATGGCTACGATTAACATTACCAGCAGAACTGTTTAAAGACACAGGACACAGATCACCAGCTACAGCTTGAAGGCTGCATAATTAGCACAAGACACTGAGGTGCGCAGGGGAGATTCCCACACCGCTTACACTCACAGCCTTCTACACAGAGTAGGCGCCGATATTGATGTCAGGGCAAGACAGGCTTTAATCCAAGCAAGCACTGAATTCTCCCACAAAATTATCTCTGCAGCAGGGACTTGCAGAATACATCCCACCCTTCTCTTCCTGTGGACAGGTTGGTGAACGTTAGCTTTCCAGCTCCTCATGCTACGTGATACCCACATCCCAAGAGCCACCATGGAAACTGCAGCAGCAGAGGCAGTTCAGGCCTGGCATATACATCAAGTTTAAATATATCGAAATCAAGTTTGTGTTGGAAAGAGAGAAAGATGTTCTCTCTCCTTTCTGATGACAGATGTGCAGTGGGGTTTGTAAGTCCTCTCTTGTATTACAGAGCAAGTGAAAGCCTCCCTCACCATTACATTAAAATGATTGATCAGTTCACACCAACTCCCCATTGCTGTTTTCTCCATAGACCTCCCACCTTTCCTTACAGGCATGCAGCTCCTTTCCTTCTCTCCCTGCATAACTTCTTCAGCCAGGCAGGACACGGCATTTCATGTATTCCTTCAGGTACTAGGTCTGAGTCAGCCCAGGGCCCATGTCTAGGTGAGGATCTGGTGGCATGCACTGATCCATTAAACCACGTTCACAAGCTCAGCTACTGCACCTACAATTTCACAAGGTAACTCAAGTGTTTTCTAAAGATTTAGGAAACTCCTCCATGGCCATACAAGTTAGACTATGTGAAAAATGGGAACTCTGCTCATAATGGGGGATTATGAATAACTCAGATGGGGGACACAAGACAGGCTACCGGTTCACTTCTTGGAAGTGTTCATACAAGTACACTCACATCATTTTTGCCATCCATATGGCTTTCCACTGCAGGCTTGCTTCTGTTTTTTATTTTAATTATTGTGTTTTATCATCTTCTATTATCTTTTCCCTTGCTTTTTTCTCCCTGTAAATTTTTATTAACCAAGGAACCTGATTTGAGATGCCTGCCTTTAGGCACTGCTGTCTGTTGCCGATGATGTGACAGCCTCTTTAAGGAATCACAGTAGCATTTCCATATCAAATACAAATCCTAATTAACCCCCACCATTTGTTCGCTGCAAATTGACAGATATGCCAATTCTCTGGAAGTGAATTCTCCGCTAACAGCAAAAGGAGGTTTTGTCACACCCTTATTAGAGAGGACTTGTTGTAAGTAAGTGACTGATTCAGAAACAACAGAGCTGGCTGACCACAGTCCCCATAGACAAAATACTTTGGCCATGTTTTAACAGAAATGTGTTCCATAAGGAAGGATCAGCATCGTCCCTTGGAGGTCTCTCTATTTTGCCTGTGTGCAGTGCTCCCCCTCCATTTGGATTCCACAGCGATACCATCAACTCAGATTTTGAACTCACTACAGAAACTTCTCTTTTTTTTCTCTTTTTGAACTCATATCATGTGAAGTCGGACATGTCTGTTATCAATCAAAGCAGTTTACACATACAAAACACTGGAGAATGAGTGACAAAGTAGTGGGAGCTTGTGACCTATGTTTCAACTTCACCACTGCCCAGCATACCACAAGTTGTTATTTTTTAACAGCAAAATCACTTTGCAAACTGTGCAATCCAACAGGGGTCAATGTCATTTTGTGGCAACAGACCCATATGAAGGGAACAAATTAAGATCCCAAAAGCTGATAGGAAAAAATTCCCGCACAACTGAAAGCTGAAATGCAGAGTGAAGGGTATGTCCAAGTCAATGTGCTAAATACAGACCCTTGACACAAGATTTGCAAGGTCACAGGCAATAAAGGTTGTGGTGTCCTATCTACCCAGCTTGCACTTTCATTTGTGATCAGTTAAGCATGCCTCTAAATAAAATGCCAATGTTCCTTGTATAGTTAATGGGAAATAACTATCTTTCAAGGCCCTCAAAAAGACATCCTCCCTGACCAAGTTCAGAACTCTTTACTGGGCAGCCAAGATTTCCTACTGGGGATCTTCAGAGTAAACTACCCTTTTTCCATCAATTATACAGGGAAGAAAGGCATTTCGTTTGGGGGACACACTCCCTTTTTACCATTTCCTCAGCAGAAATGGTAAAATGTACATTCAGATTTAACTCCACAGGAAAGTAGATCACCCCTGGTCTGTAAAGGTCTCATAGTAAAATGTTTAGGTAGGTTTCTAAAGAAACTAGGCATGACTGAATCAACAACCAGACATTCTTCTCACACAAAATAGGGACACATTATTTTCTCTCCTGCAGTTCAAACCAGACTGAGTGATCAAAGTGTCATTTTTGCCGTACATAAACACAATGTGAATGTCTTCCATTGAGACTGTAACATCTCTAGCTAGCTGTGTTTCTGTTTTGCTACCTGAGAAATGGAAAAACTATTATTTTCTTGGTTTCATAGTGTGCTTTGAACTTCGTGGACAAAAGTACTATTCTCAGCACCACAACTACATGCTCATAAGCAACTTGCAAAATGCCTTTCTTTAGAAGGACACAGTACAGCTAGCCACGTGATTAAGTGATTTTTTAATACAATCCTTTGAGACCTTTGCTCTTGCCTTTCACATTGATATTTACCTTCCAAATTTGCCTTGGTACCCAATGCTGTCAATAGCTCAGCAGAACATTCCCCATAGGCAAATAAAAATTATCAAAACCAAACTCATCGCCCCCCCCCAAATCCTATTTTAATATTCTAAACAAAATCCTGAAGCCTGATTTTGAATTTTTCTCTCTTCCATGCTCTTTCAAGCATGGTTTTTTAAAAAATCTTGATGAATACATACACTGATAATAACAGAAACAATATAATAACAGGGACATGACCAAAGCTTATTGCAAAGTGTTTCCCAGGTAATTCTAAATAGTAGTTCTTATGACGCTTGGCAAACTTTTTAATTTCCCAAACAGAACAGTTAAATAATAAAAGGCATGAACAAAATACTGTCAGGCTACAATTTTGTCAGGTAATGTGCTGTGATTAAATAATACAAAAAGCATTCCATGCAAGGTACTGAGCTAAAACAATTCTTTAAGAGAGACATTAAAGAAAATCTGCTCTTCCACATATCAATGACCTCTTGAGGTCCCTTCTACTCCTATTTTCTTTAATTCCATGTGTAGTTTATGTATGTCTCTACAAATATCTTTTGTGACTAAGCATAGCATGTTTGTAGAGTGCAAAACATCTTTTTAAATATGCTACACAGTAAATTTACATTTCTGCAAAGACATCTTAAAGCTATTTTACAACTAATAACTATTGGGAGCCTGTGTATTTGTTGGAGCTTAGTGGGACTGATTACCTGTCTTTATAAAGCCAAGAGATTATTGACATCTCTGATTATAGGAGGAAGGCTTTGGGCATGGAATTTTCCATAACCTTTCCACACATTTTTAAACATTTGTTTCATGGAAGAGACATCATGTAAGGGGACACCGTTAGATCTTGCCAAAGGCCTGAAACTATCAAGTTTTACACTTTTTTTCTCCTTTTTTTTCACTTAGTTGCTTGGACAGGTGTATCCAGTTTTTCCACTAAGTTCCTCATATTGCAGGATTTTTTTTTATATGCATATCAGCATGCATAATTACAAGGTTTATTCTACCCAATATACAACAAAGGTAAGAAATTAAGAGGAATTCCTCCCAAGCATTTAAATTCTATTTTTAGCACTTCAATTCTGCTATAAAAATTAGACATCAGGTTGGAAAAAGTTTTCAGTCCAAATTTAATCTATTAAAAATTGACCTACCTATAAAGATTTTCTGCAAGAAGCAAGGGAAAGGTGGAAACCCTTTATATAACCTGATGTGTAAAAGAGAAATGCCTTCAAAGAATACTGAGAGCATGTTATGGATAATTATTTTTCTTACCCATTTTCATATTCTTATCCAATGTCACAACTGCAGTTACCACTGCCAGAATTTGCTTCTGTGAAACAAAAGCTACAGCCAAGAACACCTGTAGCCCAACTCTTTAGCAGTGAGGATCTTATTGAAAAAGTAGTTTTGTTCTTGGTGAGAGATGAGGTCCCAGTTACACAAAATTATAATATACCCTACTTTCACTTTCTGGAAATAATATATTAATATTCATTAACTTGAAGTTGAAATCAGGCATCAGAAAACACTACATAAATTACAGCTAAGTGCATAAATAAAGGATTTGCAAACAAAATAAAACTATAAGCTTCAAAACAAATTTCAAGCTTCATACAGTTGAGCAGATACACTTTTCTACAAAGATGCTCTGTGGGGATGTAAGAGGTATTTGCATTTTCTGACCAGACAGCTGGTGTACTCTAAAATCAGCATCGTGCTGGTTTACACCAAGGTTTGGCCCATGTATCCAAAAGCATCCATGAAGATTTTGATCACCACTGTGTCACAGTTTGCATACATATGAAATACTGACTAAATCCTGAAGCCCTTACAAGGAGAAAATTTCTACTGATGTTAGAGCTTTATCTGTTAAGGATTTAAAAATCAGATTGATGGCAATATACTATTCCACTAACCATAAGTGTGGGCATATATAACCTACCTACAAATATGGCACTTATGCAAACCCTAGAGACGCATCTCACCTATCTAGCATGATGTTACAAGGTATGTGAAAAATAGGACTGAATAAAATAGTATATAAGCATTCATCAATCTTTCAAGTCTCTCAAACCATAGAAGTAGTATTACAACAGTTTCTACTACTGAAAACTTGTAGGACAGACTGAAAAGACATTCAGGCTCTGTATCTTTTCTCTTTGCATTTCATAACACGTATCATGAAAGTAGAATTAGGAGAGTGGAAAGGCGATGACTTGTTCAGACAAGTTCCTGCAATGTGATCGCATGTTGGGGCATACACTATTTATCAGTGCTGCTAATGAACTGTGAAATAGGAAAGCTTTATCTGTGTGCTGCCTGGGCTAATCAAGGGTGATGCTGGAAGAGACAGGGTTGTCTCAGCCCTGAGACGCGCCAAAGCTGCCACCACAGGAGTTACAGCCAAACTCTGAGATGACACGCTTCCAAGATTTCACTCTCCGCTCTCTCTTAACTCATTCCAGCCTACTAAATCTTATAGCCGCAATCATCCTGCGCAAGGAGAGGTGACCTACAACCAGTGACTTTGAAACTTCAGTGATCACTGAAGTGATGGAAGAAATTCTTTAAACTCTGGCACTTAGGAGGTGGGGTCGCTGTGAGCTGTCTCCGCCACTGTGGTCAGTGTATTCTTAACTAATCCCTGCATTGCCCAGATGTGCTCTTACAATACCTCTACCTATTGAGATGTCTTGGTGGGCACCCCACGTCTTCTCACTCCGATTGCAGAGTTAAGTCTTAATAAGAAATGACATTCTTGCTTCAGCATACCATCGGCTGCACACACACCAGTCAGCACACAACAAAGATGACACAGCCCCTGTTTCTCAGTTGATTTACCCAATCCCTAGCAAAACCTGTTGCCCTTTTGAGGTAAAATGTATTTCTCTAATATGGCACATGTTCAATATATACAGTTACACTGCAACCAAAACAAAAGTGTCCTAAACACATAGGCTGAGATGTTTGACTACAACTTATTCATATTAATCCTTGCTTGGAATGAGATGCTGTTGTTCTATGGCAAGTTTTTTCTATATTAATAATGACATTGTCTCAATATACAATCTATATTATATCTAAGTACATTGAATAGGTATGATTTCTTATATAAACCTTCAATCAAATATACTTGTCTAACAATGTCACCTTGTATTCTTGTCAGAGATTGGTAAAAATATATATATGTATCCAGTCTCCCAGTGCACAGGATTCAGTGATTAACTTTTAACTCTGCTGCCAGGCTTTACTTTCAAATATTGGTTATTACGCTGTATTTAGAGGACTATTTTCTCATTCCAAGGGAGAACAAAGTTCTGGAAAAATTCTTGACGTGCACCCAAAGTGCAAGAGAAGTAACTCCAATGTGTCCCACATTACAACACCCAGGTTAGGGTAACAAGCCAGGTTACTTGAGAACTGTAAACGAAAAGTTAAGGAAGAAACCTCACAGATCCATACAGCCAACCAACAAAGCTGTCAAAGAGTTGGTTCCAGCTCATCTGTTATGTTTTTCACAATGCTACATGGTTTATCCTAAATCACAATCCTAAGCCACAACATTATTTGGGAAATCAGTTCCTACAGTTAGGAAATATTCGACTGATTACAGCATGTCCAAGTTCTTATATTCCCTCTTTATCTTTGCACACTACATGAGCATTGCAGAGAGAAAACAAAACAGCAGTCAATACGCTAGCTGCAATATGGCTTCCTATGAGAAGACCAACATTTAATTGGCTTTGATATTTTTCCTTGTCCAGTATGTGTTTCTCTGTGTGTATGTGTGTGTGAGCACGCACACATTTTCTTCTCTTTTTTATGGTGCACTTCACTGACATATTTAATAGTCACTCATTACCATAGCATTTGTTTACCATAACTTACAAAGTCAAATTGGAGGATTATATTGTATATACAAACGAGTTGGCACTTACAGAATAAATTATTGATTCCTCTTTATTTTTTATTTCATTTTATTTTCTTTTTTCTCCTCTTCTTTTTCATCCTAGGGCATTCAGAATTTAGGCAGAATAGTAAAACCTGCTGCCTGCTGCCATTATGCTACATTAACATGAATAAATAGGATTCCAGCTGGTACACTCTTTCCCAATGGTTTGCTTGTTGCTGAGAGGCAGTGCTTTCCACCTCAGTTCATGCCCGATGCTCAGGAACTCTTAGTCAAGTGAAAGCAAAGGCTGCATGTTTTCTTCCTCATTCTTATCCATGCGTTTCAGCACCCCAGGATCCACAACCGACTGAGACCTGCAGAGGAATAACATGTTTATTTGACATTTCTAGATCAAGACAAATGAGGGTAAACCTCAGCTTTCTTTTGTTTATTTTCATTTCTGCTAGGGTTTAAAAATAAAGGTACGGCATTACCCAAGCATCTGATCATCGCAAATGGTCAGCAAATACCCTCACGGAGTGATTACATGGCTTTAAAGGGCTAGTTTGTGGATATAGAAGCAAAAGGTGGAATAAAGTGGATCCTCTTTTCTCCAGTGAAACAATGAAGCAGGGTGCATCCTCAGCACACAACAGAGGGCAAACTAAGGTGTCTTTTGTACTGACTTAAGCACTGACTCTCTACCAGCACCGGGCTGGTAAAGAAGGTACAATTCAGCCACCCAGCTGGCTAATGGCTAATGCAACTAGTGGCATGTGTTAGCTGGAAGCACAAGTTGCTCCTTTTCTGAATAGCACTTAAATGCAACATTGCGAGATCCTGAGCCAACCCTAGGGAATCCTGCCATGGCCAGCAGGATTTCTGGAGCAGTGGACACAACTGTCAAACTCACTTATCAGCTCAACTAAACAGAGCAGAGAAGGATGGTAAGGGCAAATTCAATGATGACCGTAAAATTTCTCCAGCTTCTCTGATTCAGCACAGAAGCATAACACTGGTACTGGTACCCTGCAACAGCCATGTGTGAGGGAAAAAGAGGAAACCCCAACCTCCAGCAAAATCAAAAAGCTCTATTAAAAACAAAGTCGGAAGTGTTAAGATGGGGTCTTACATCACCTATGTCTCAGCTTGTCAAAAAGCAGACACATCTGGGGTACAGTAAAAGCAACCCTTGTTAGACGTTTCCTTTAGCGAGATGAATCTCATGCTAGAAATGCCTATCTCTCTTCCTTTCTGTAAAGATTTGGGATGGCTAGAGCATGTATACATCTCTACAATGTAGGCATCTATTTTTGATCAGTGGAAGCACACTGTGACTGCAGCATTGCTACAGATCTGCCCATTTGGAAGGCTACAGCACAGAGAAAAAACTTTATGAATTCTGACCTCTCCTAAGATAAACATAGAGAGTTAATCCCCCACTCTTATAAACCGGCATCATCCACTGAAACCAATGAATGAGGCTGATAGCAGGAGAAAATTTGTTCCTTCTCAAAAATCTAAAGAAAACCTTCAAAAACACGAGAAAAAACATCTGAATTAAAGCCTGGGTGAAAACTTTAAATGCAAGGATATTTTCTAATGATACTTACCACATTCTCTTACTAATGCTAAAATAAAGAAAATTAGCTTTAAAAATCTGATGGTCTCTCTTGTGATAAACATAATTAAGAATTTTTAATTAAAACTGTACAATAACCCTCATCTAGAACACTGGTCTGTTCCTCGGGCAGAAAACTAAACCACTGAATTAAAAATGTTTTTTTAAAATCTTCACAAGGTACTGTGCCAATGCAAAGCTGATTGAAAATTTGCTGGTGGGAAGCTGTACTCCTGGAAAATCCAGTAGTACATCAAGATAAAAAATGCTGTGGAAGCATACTAATTCCAAAGGATTCCCAACTGAACGTAAGTACTAATAGGAGACTGAGCCTTTTCCTAGGCTGCCAATGTCTGAGCAGCCAAGGTTTCCAGTTCTCATCTGGGCAACAGAAGGGGAGCTGGAAAGGCTGCAAACCTGGCCTCAAATTCCCAGTGAGGCAGTTTTGGCTGCAAATTCCCAGGGCCTCCAAACTCCCTGATGCCAAGGCCGATGTGAAAATGAAACTGCACAAGCCCTGGTCTATGGCTTGTAAGCTCAGGAGCCTAACTGCCTTGAAGGAAAAATTGTTTTCATTCAGTTTTAAGTCAACATTTACTGTCATGTTTCATTCCATTCAGCAGCAATTCATGAATGAAGGTATGCAAAAGGAAAAACATTTGTGTAAGTCTACAGCACCTTCTATCTACATCTCCGAAATAACTTTACAGATGTTACTGAATAAATTCTCACAAAACACAGTTGGACAGAGTTGTACTACAAAGCTCCATTGCAGAGGTGAGGAACCAAAGCCACACACAGGTACTTTGCAAAGCTGATCAACACAGACACAGATCAACCCTGCCCTGCAGGGTTAGGTGAGAAGAGGATGCAGGTCTCCAGCCGGGTGTCTCAGCTGTGAGAGCCATGGGTGGACACAACCACAGGCTAAACATGACTGCTGAGACAGCTGCAATGGTGAAGTGAACACATTCTCCCCAGAGGTCTGTGCTACGGGTGGGATTAATTTCTCCTTATCTCCACCACCCTCCCCACGATCAGCCTTCCTTTCAAGTAGAGATCATCCAATTCACCAAAAGTTCAAGATCTGGATGAATGTCACTGGTTCATATGGGGAAAAAATGAGTAACAAAGAAATGAATTCTCAGCAGGAGTTTGGTTTAAGAAGGATATTCTTTCAGAGCAATAAACTAATTTTAAAATGGCAAGCCAAATTAAAGAAGATAATTGTTGGAGATCTGCTAGACGCTTGTGAAATTTGTTCTAAGAAGTTAAGCACTTTTCATTGACTTAGTGTCATAGTTTTTTATATGTTAAAAACTTTCTTCTGGACTAACATACCACACTGAGTGTGGTTTTAAACTGAGAGAAACAATCCATCAGGTGCCAAATTCAAGTTAAATTTAACTTTTAATGAAATAGAGTTTATCTGTTTTACCTTAACTTTTCTATTTCTGTTTTAACACAGTCTGTGCACTTAATACATCAAAGTCCTGGGACTTCCTGTCCATCTTACTACCACTCCCTTCTACTTGGCACTATCACAGTAAGTCCACTTAGTACTTTTTATATCCAACAGCAGGGAAGCAGGATTCCAGCAGGTGCTGCAGACACACTAACTGAAAAAGAATGCGAAGAAGGTGAGGAAATTTCAGCTCAATAGTATGTAGATACAAATTTCAACATGCAGTATGTCTCCTACTGTGTCAGCTAACCCAGATGGAAAGAATGTCAATTTGAAGTTTACACTGAAGTGTAATTCTACATGAAGGATTTTTCAAGCACAAGTTAAATGACAATAAAACAGGTAAGTGTGAGAAAGCTTTATTTAAGAAAGAATGAAGAATCTGGTCAATCCACTGCTTTTCCATTTAATAATGTTCTTGCCCAGGATAGTCTGGAAGAGTCTGCTCCAAAGGGTCTTGTCACAGGCCTTCTCATGTTTTTTTGTTGCATCCTTGGGTGAAGCTATTTACTCTCATGATTTCATTTTGCAACAGTAAGACTTCTGCATTTCAGCTCCTAAAGTCCACCCTTCTCTCCAAGACAGCTTCTCTATTGACTCATAATTCTTGTACTACGTGCAAATCATATATAAATGTATTGCTCACTTTTCCCTTTCCCCGGGCTCTTTGCTGTCCCATTTTCTCCATTACTTGTGTTAATGACATCTTTGTCATATGGCTTCAGGACCTTTTTTAACTTCCTATCCTAGTTCATTCCCATCCAGTCTCTTGTTATTTCCCACTTTCAATGCACTGTAGGTCTTTTTCAACACAAAATCCTTAAACTTCACTGCTTTTTTTCTTTTTTATTCCTATGACAATCTCCTGTTGTCTCCTCTCTATTTCCCCAAAAATATCTCCCTTTCAAACCGCACTGTCCTCCCCAATCTATGCAACATTTTCCAGCCAAAATCATCTTCCTGGCTGAGGAGTCTGAAAATATTTTATCCTGTTTGATCTGCTTCCAGAGCGTCTCTCCCTTTTGCATCAAATGCCATCTTCTGAAACTGAATTCTCAGCTTAACATATTCTGACTTAATTTTAATGACTTTATATATTGTTTTCTGCCCTGTTTGTTCTCTTCTGATTCATTGCTAGGCCTACCCCTTATGAGCTGCACTCTGACTTTTGCTGCTCTGCTCAACCTTTTCTATCATCCTGCTGTAATCTTTCCCCTTTCTCTTCTACTGCGCTGGCAAGGCTGGACCAGGTTTACCCCTCCCAAGTGAATCATCTCACAACTTCCATAGTTACTGGAGAGGTAACTAACCTCTCCCTATACTTTACTTATTTTGAATGGTAAAATGCAGCAAGCAATTATACTGTATCTTCTCAAAGAGAAGAATATCAGAACGCCAGGATGTTTACCAGACCCAAGCGTAACGATTGACACTGATTTTTGTCCTGGCTCTCCTCATTACTTTTTCTCATGTTGTGTGCAGTCGCTGTGACTGACAGTTCAAATGCTGTAAATGTCCTGTCACCTACAGGCTGGTATACCAGGCACTGGTCTATGGGATGGAAGAAGGTAAGAGTTACCATCACCACCCAGCTGGACAATTGGCCCCAATTTATCCTTTGCACTGAGGCTCACTCCAGCTAGCACTGTCTCTCTAATACTTGCTGTAGGCTGGGGTGGGATATCAGCTTATTCCAAACACAGTACTGTATACAATACCTATATGGCACCACGGAAGTAATTAGCTGTACTGAGCTCACAACTCACATAGGTAATAATCAACACTATGGTCTATAATCAACAGTGATCTTCAGAAAGGAAAACAAAACGGTACTTGTACATAATAACCTGAGAGAAATACCTGTAGCTTCAAAAAAGAGAAGGAAGGCAAATGTTAACCTTATGGCAATACTAGGAGACCACAGTACCTTTAACCCACCTTTTCATGGATTTGGGAGAGACGTCCTTTTCTATATCCTTTGCAGGAGCATTGTAGGAGTCCACATTGCATTCACTGTCATCATCGTATTCGTGGTCAAGCAGTGTTCTTGCCCACGTCCCCATGTCATAGGGGGGCAACATTCCTCCAAACTCTGAAGGCAGGATCTCAGGGTGTATTAGCTGATGCAGGCTGTTGAGGTTATTACCATGCAGGAATATCTGTATGTACACATGCAGGTAAAAACAAAGCTGTATCACAAAAATCATCAAAACCCAAATTACATCATCATTATTAGAAGATATTGTACAGTTCCAATATTCGAGCTGTGTTGGGCTAACAGAGATGGCCACCAACACACACATCGCCTCTGCCTTAAACATAGTCATACTACGTTCACAAACCTACAAAGTGATTAAAGCACAAATGACTTTAAAAGTTTGCAGGACAAGGGGCCTAAGGAGGGTAAGAACTGATGTCAGGTAACTAGATGGACTGAAGATTAGACAGACAGACTGCCTATCTCTTGTTATTTGCTTTCCCTAATCCTGTGAATTAAAATAAGTGACTAAATTAAGACCATAAATAATAAATAAAATTAATATTCACCATATACATTAAGGAATATGTATTGACTTTCAGCATCCAGCCATGAGTTCTATAAATAAGATCAATAGTGCAGTGTAATGAAAACTCCACTGCAAAGATTTTCTTCCTTGATATGGTGGTACTAGTAACTACCATCCATACTTGACAATATATGAAGTAAGTAATAACAGTACAATAATTTTTGTGACAACAATAAGGGAATAGTTGATGGACTACTCGATGTTTTCCATCAGTGTTTTGGTAGACTGATTTATTTTCAGATATGCTTTACATTTATATAAATGTATATGTATACTTGTATTTATGTTTACATTTAACCTTATTGTTTCTCCTCAGAGACCTGGAATGTGTGACCAATGAGCACTAGAAACAGAGCACCTCTGGATTTGGACAACCTTCTCCCACAGATACTAGGAACCCGCAGACCTTCCACTGGGAGGAAATGCTTGCTCTTGAGTATGGCTACACAGACAGCTCACAGCAGCTATTTCTAGACTAGCAGGTAAGATAGGTCAGGATTCATTCTTTGGGACGAGGAGCAAGTGCCATGGCACAGTTCACGTCCATATGGTTAAAATCCTTTCATCTCCAGAACAAGCTCACCTCATCCACGCTGCTCACTGGTCCATGCCATCCCCAAATTGTTCCTGGGCAACACCTAAGAAAGCACCAGCTGGCACTGGCCAGTGCCATGCCAGAAAGTGCACGTACCATGAAACAGTAGGAATGGCAGCGCACAACACTTTTTAATCTACTAGCGCTGAAGTAGCCAGGAAGGCAAGGTAGGATGTTGCCTCCAAACAACCTCTCATTGCCCACAGGGCAGGCAGAGGTGTGCGCACAGACAGACATCAAGCGCTATTGATTCACATCCCACTTCACCCTGCAGGGACTTCTCTTGACAGCTAAACCCCTAGCATGATTTATCAAGAATTAAATTCAAAAGGCAGAAAGACAAAAAGACTAAATATATGCTTGTCTTGTATTGCTTATTTCAGCCCATCTTCCAGTCAGCTGCAGAGACAGGAAGCTTAATATGACCATGCAAACCCAGTAATGTTCTTCCATCTCAGAAAGGAATTTACCCTTGTGTGAAAGAACAAATATTAATGGCAAAAGTAATTTTTTATGGTGCCTTTCCAACTGAATGTTTCACTTCTTAGCAATTGTTTTTATACGTGCCTAGTACTACATGATCTGAATATAGCTATCAGTTGCAAATCTACCAAACATATTAAAAAAATACAAAACAATTCAGGATAAACAAAACAGACAAACAATGAGCCTGATAAAATTCTGAAGAGAATTCTGTTGGGTCTGGGGTTTCTTTTCACAATCATTTGTTCTGTCTCTTATGGGGTTTTTTTAAGCTGATTTTAAATTTTACATGCTGGGCATAACTTTCTGTGCTGGTTTTGGCTGGGATAGGGTTAATTCTCTTTATAGTAGCTAGTATGGGGCTATGTTTTGGATTTCTGCTAAAAACAGTGTTGAGAATGCAGAGATGTTTTAGTTGTTGCTAAGTAGTGCTTGCACTAGTCAAGGACTTTTCTAGCCTCCCATGCTCTGCCAGGTGCACAAGAAGCTGGAAGGGGAGGGGACACAGCTAACATTGTTGCTCCAAACTGGCCAAAGGGCTATTCCATACCATATGACGTCATGCTCAGCATATAAACCTGGGGGAAGAAGAAGGAGGGGGGGGACATTTGGAGTGATGGCGTTTAGTCTTCCCAAGTAACCATTACGCATGATGGAGCCCTGCTTTCCTGGAGATGGCTGAACGTCTGCCTGCCGATGGGAAGTAGTGAATGAATTCCTTCTTTTGCTTTGCTTGCATGCACAGCTTTTGCTTTACCTATTAAACTGTCTTTATCGCAACCCATGAGTTTTCTCACTTTTACTCTTCCGATTCTCTCCCCCATCCCACCGGAGGGGAGTGAGTGAGCGGCTGGGTGGTGCTTAGTTGCTGGCTGGGGTTAAACCACGACACTTTCACATTTTAACACTAAGTTTTGGAGCCTAAATCAATATTTAACCACCTGACTACTTCTTACAGGTATTCAGTATTGACAAAAAAGAGTTGTAAAAGGTCAGCGTTTCTGAAAATATATGCCATTGATTCAGGTGTCTAAATAAAAATTTAGATGCTAACTGATAAACACCCATGTTCAACTCTATTGTCACTTATTTCTAATGTTGTAACACACCCATGAGCTGTACTTTACGCCTTAGTTATGCATACGCAGCACTTGACTTAAAAAGGCCTCAAACATATCTGGCACTATAATGTTCTTTGTTGAAGCTGTAGTCAACAGAGTGCAACTGAATCCTGCAAAATGGGTTTTCATTTGCATATTTATAACAGATATTACATAAAAGACTTTGTGTTCTGTAGTTCAAAATCTGTGAATACCAGAGGCCTCTCAAGCATAATCTGTCCGTAAAAAACAAACACCAAGGATCATTGTGGCCTTTTACACTGTGTTTGAGGAGGGAAAATATAGAGTTGCTTAGAGAGCTGATCCCATTTAAAAAAAAAAAAAAAATCATCACATTCTTTGTCGTGGCTTTGTACATGATGCTGATTGTGTTTTCCTGGATGACAAATTTCCTGTTACAGAAATAATATCATCCTATGTGCTATCACCACCAAGTTCTAATTTAATTGCACTGATGCAAATGTTGTAAATTCAGCAACATCTCAGAGACTACTCGCGCTTATGCACAGGTACATGCACACAAATTCCCTTTCATGGGCTTTCATTCAAATCAGTATTTGCAAACTACTATATGCCAGCTGTGTATATTAGTTCATGCTAATGTCAAGGAAATCACACTAGGAAAGGACTTCATACTCACTACCTCTGTTCTTTAAAGAAAGACAAATAATTTTAATAGATATTGAAGAGAATTGAATTGAATAGAATCTTAATAGAAACTGTAATGTTGACAATATTTTTTATATAACCTAGAGGAAGGCATATGCTTACATTTTAAAATACACTTAAGTGCACTGCTTGACTGCGTCCTTAAAGGATAACGCTGTATAAGTTTCTAAAACAGTTAAAGACACTCTTTACGGTGCAGGTGTATTTAAATACTTTCCACCAATAGCAAGCTGATATATTGTGTATATCTACTTTATTAGAGTATGATACATCTGCTGACTACAACAGCCAGGTAATGGACAATTAAAAGAAGAATACCCTTTTTCGTGTCTTCTCCTTTAAAAAGGGCCGTATAACTGTGTAGAGGGCATGGATATACCATGGCTGATTGACGAAATGTATTCCTCCAAACCGAGCTGGAAAGCTGTCCTGTATGTCACAAAACAAATACATACAATGTGAGTTGACTCTTAACAGAAGTTGCACACGCATCAAATCTTTTTTTTTTTAATGCTGAATGCTTTCATTTTAATAATAAACCTTAAACAAGAAGAAACATTCTTCAAAACTGTGTCCTTTCAGTTGAGTTCCAACCTTCCACACCAAGCAGCAACACACCCTGGACAGAGCCGTGAGGAAGCGTGCTGAGACAGCTATGGTATTCAAATAAAGGCACGACATTTCTAACCTTCAGAAATGCTTTAAACATTTATGATTTGCCTGTAATCCATCTACGCAGTATATTTTTCTCTTTTCCACTTCTATGGATTTTATTCATTTTTAATAGTAACCATCTCAACTCTTCCAGTGTCATTGAAGAGCACTAGAAATGTCCCTCTGGTTTCCACCTTAAAAAGAAAGTGTAAATATAAACTACTACTCAAAATGTCTCCAATATTATCCATATTTCATAAAACTGAGAATGCATTAAACATTATGCATAAACTGTTATGCAATATCCATGACAGTAATTCTTGTCACATAGTCAGAGGCCTTCTGGGAGCTTAAATGTAAGGGTAGAATATCTGTATTAAAGCAATGACTTTTCTTTTTTCTTACTGAAAAACACAAGGGGCAGACAACTCACTAGGAAAGATTCTGATCTGCATTTTCAATTTCTAAGTCAAGAGAATATGCCAGAGGGTTTGGCACTTTGAAGAGGGCAGCTACTCTGTCCTGGAATACTATTGCCAAATTCATCGTGTGTCCTCATTTTGTCTTTGCCTGGTTGCTCATACACTCAAACAATGCAATAAGCTGCTGCCATCTCCTCTATTGCCTAGAGTTACAGCACTGAGCAAGGAAGCAAGGCACATAGACAGGCTTGTAAATTCACGCATGTCCCCTTTTGTTTTCATAGGTTACGTCAGAGCCTTCTCGCTGTTTAGGTATACAGACTTATTAAATTAATGGCTTTCATTTGAAACCTTATTCAACAGGTGGTCCACTCTGGGCAGCCATGGTAGTCACTTAGATCAAAACGAGGTTCCTCACAGCAGCAGCAACGCCCGTTTGACAATACAGGTACAAACAAGGACATCCTTCCCAGCTACACCTCCCCCTCCTCCTCCTGTGTGGATGCAGTAAAGGCAGCTTCAGGTCTGCGTCAGTGGGATCAGAGGCTCAAAAGGAGGCAATCAAATGGTTAGACGGGGCACTCCATGCAAACAGACATATTTTGCCTCCTCTGGAGACAAGACAGCAGGCCATATAGAAGCAGCCAAAAGTCTAGATATAATTCACAAAGCAGCATTTGAAACATACTGATTTAAGGTCATACAGCACACAGTAAAAAAATGGCCAAGAAAAAATCGTAAGCTATATCAACCAATTAAGAACTGTCAGATAAGGAAGGCAGGAGCTGTAGGAAGGAAATCTTTAATGAAATGTTTCCAGATAGGAATATACTTTGAAAAAGTGCATGTGCCAAGCAACCTCCTTAGTTCTGCGAATGTGTACAGAGCTGTGGGAATAATGAAGCCTGAAGAGGTCACTTGCTCCTCTCAAAAATACCATTCAAATACTGGCAGGCACTCCTAATCCAGAGAGTCTTTACATCAGGGTGCCACCTGCCTCCAAACTGCAACGACTTTGTGGATTACCAGATGAAATATTTTCCATCAAGGAGGCAATGCCTTAACAATATTCTACAGGGAGGATGACAGCTACAACACACACCACTAACATCTGGCTGGCCACAGCACAACAGGCAATGCAATTAACAGTCTATTTTACTGATTTTCTCCAGAAACAGTTGATTAACAACAGCCTTGAAATAAAACAATCTATCGAAAGACGGTGCTACAGAAGTCTCATCTTGCTAAGTGCTTAGTTCCTGTCAGCGTTGACTGAATGTCAAACAGCATGGTTGATACTTTGACATGTAATTCACCCTGTTCAATACTGTAAATCCCCAAACATCATTTTGAGAACACAACCTCTGATGTACTAAAGGTAGTAAATTATGTCCCTATCACAGCAATCCAACGAATCCATTAGGAAGGATGAATCACTGGATGACACCTTAACCTTTAGTTGCAGGAGATGATAACATTCGTCTACAGAAGGTTGTGTTTATTTGGTTCATCACGGCTGCTGCTGCAGCAAAGAAGTCTGGTGCAGCATGCCGTGTACCATCCACAAAAGAGCATACACTAGAGCTGCAGAAGACATCTTTTGCTAGTTTCATCTACATGTCCTTGAAGATATCTTCAGAGTTAACACTGGAATGGTAACTGTGTTAAGCCTCGTGGGGGTCAAACACTTTTTATAATGGAGGCACTATGGAAGACAGCAAAGCAAACCAGCCTGGCTGCATGCTTTCTTGCATGATTTTATAAGCTTTTAAATTAATACAAGTGTCCCAAAACTTACACACACCAAGTTATGAAATGTTTGTTCTTTATTGCTCAAAAGATGTCTCACACAGAAACTGAGGACAATTTGTGAATGAGAAGATCTCAATAGGCAAACAGATATTTGTATTCTACCGGGGGCTCAGAATGGATGGCTTTGTCAATACTCAGTTATTTATGAAGATATTAAATTTCTAGCAGGTAAAAGGAGTATCTTTACAAAGTACCACTTTGACACTTCCACTATATTTTTCTGCATCTTGGAATCCATTTACATGAATATATGTGGAATCATTCTCAAATAGAAGATGCCACTTAATATTAAAAGCCAATTTGTCTTAGTGTTTTTCAACAATTCTAAAGGCATTTTCCAGAACTGACTAAAGAAGTTGGGTATTTATTGATTTCTGTGACTGAACTGAGGTGCCAAAATTCAGGAGCACTTCCTAAGATGTAATTAGGAACCCCCAAAATTTGGGCCCGGAAAGAGAAAAGGTGATTTGGTCAGAATGATCCTGCATTGTACACAGTGCTGGGACTAGAATTCAAAAGCTGCTGAATGCAGATCCAAAACCCAATCTCAACAGCACCTGGTGAGAAAATAAAAAAGCAGAATAAGCAACTACAGCTGCTGGAGAAACAGGTGTCAGAAGGTTGTCTGGCTCTTCTCACACATATCTGACTTCCGCATGGGGATTTGCCAGACAGATGGCCATCCTACAAAAACAGCAGGTAGGAATTTCTTCCAGATCAATGATTCTTGTGGGTTTTTATGTAGATTAAGTCACAAGTGTGGTGGCAGTCGCAACTGCCTCTGTAGACATATTGCACTTCAACAGAAAAGCCTGTAACCCATGAATCGTATGAGTTCTAAGTAAAAGGAATCCCATGCTAGAAAACAGTAAGAAATGGAGGTCAGCCATGAAGTGAGCCGTGCATTTGACTGGAAAAGTAATACATCTGATGGGTATTACCAAACTACTAAAAAGAAGTAATTATATATACACAGTGTGTGGATTTTTTTAGCGTTCACAATAACCTCTGATTATGCAGCAGAACACAACCTAAGCGTGCCTCTGATGAACAGAGTTTGGGACACGGCCACTCCACAGATGCAGGCAAGCAGGTAGTTACTATCAGAGACCACAGCCCTTGGGATACAAGGCTTACAAATGACTATTAATAGTGGGCTGCCAAGGAAGAGGCAGGCCCCTACACTACTGTTTGCAGGAGAGGGCGACTACCAGTGCACAGCAGTAACTGACCTCTCCTCTAACACCTATAAGCCAGCATTGGAGAATGACCCCAAGCAAACTGCCTCACGGGGTTTCCATCTCCAATGATATGGTTTTGCTCACTCACAGCACAGTAGTTTTACTTCTCTGCTGTGCATAATTTACACGACCTGTCTCCACAAGCTTCCTCTCCAAGGACCCAGCTGCTGTTGCCTGCTACCACCCTCGGCACATGCTAGGAAGCCAGGTTTCTACTTGTTGGGCACCACATCCCACCCTATGCTGGACTCAGCCATCACCTGAGCCAGTTCTCAGGGTTTCATAGAGGGTCCTGCTCTCCGCTGTGGCCAGCAGAAACTCTTACAGCACATGTAATAACAGCAAAACCGGTGTATGACATTTTCAACAGTACCTGAGAGAGGAAAGTGCCAAATTCCTACTGAAAATCAGTGTGAGTCTTCTTAGTAGTGTCAGAACTGTTACCATAGAGATAATAAAAATTACCCACCTTTTTCATCATTACCAAATGTGAAAAATTAAAGAACTTCTTAAAGCCCACAGTATTCTCCACTCCTTGGATATTGTGTCTACTTTTATACCTCTGAAGTCTACTTTTAAAGAATTAACTCCCCCAGCTGAAATCAGTACTGAAGTCAAATGTGTGTGCACAGCTCTTAGAAGTGGAGTCTTAGAAACTGCTGGGACCGCTGTGTCCCCACAGAGGCATTGGCAGCTCAGTCACATCAGGGCCTCATAAGCGTGCTGCACGTCACCTGCAAATAGGCCATCTGGACACACCTTGCCACATCTTTTTAGTGGTTTGGTAATACCCCATCAGAATTATTAGTTTTCCAGTCAAATGATGAACCAAAATAGTATCTTCATAATGGAAAGCTCCACTAGAAAGACACTAAAACATTCTGTCTGATGCAAGATGCAGCATGACTAAACTTAATTTTTAGCATGTTAAAGAGGAAACTATGGAAAATCAGAGAAATAAAAGCTCTAATTAGAAAGAATATTTCACTTCCTTAGTACTATAAGAGTTGAATTACCAGAGGAACCAAAAGCCGTCCGCATCAGGAAAGCAAACCTAAGTCTTGTTCCCAAACTGCAGCTTTCACTGAAGGTATGAAAGAACAAGGCATTCCTAATACAAAACTTCCTGCAGGCATCCGTCCATGACAAGGGTAATTGCAGTGTCTCAAAACAAAGTAACTTGTGTGTCAAGACTGATAACCTGTGCTTAAGGCATGTCCTTAGACTGGGACCATATCCAGTGGTACAGTAGGATGATAAAGAGACTGAAAAGTGTATTTGTGGAGTCTAAAAGAATTTGGATTGGGTTTTTTATGAAAACAAATACTGGAAGGCAGATGCTCTCTATAAACACAGTAGGGAGAATAAATGAGAGGTGAGGAAAGACCCTTTCAAAACAAAGGACAACGCTGACACCCAAACAAATGAGAAAAAGCTCACCATGAACACAGCTAGACTGGAAAGTGGTAGACAACTTTGAATCATCAAACATCCAACAAGTTTGGGGGGGGAATAAGAAACCTAACTCCTTTTGAGACAAAGATTACTAAATTATGAGGAAGTTGAGCTTCAGGTTGTCTATAACAACAGGAGACTTCACCTCCGCCCCTCTGTGTTAAAGCTCTTTAAGGTTCAGACCCAAAAAAATTTTCAGGTTTCAATGGAAGTGAAATTTTTCTTGATCCCTGGAAACAGCTGCATTAGTGATTTCCTTCTGTAAGACTATGCCATTGTTCTCTCTCAGCTTGAGCTTTTCATTTTTATTAAACAATGTTGAACCATTTCTAAGACAAACAAAAAGTGCCCAAATAAATTTTTATGACTGTGTTCAACCAAAGGAACACTACCTAAAGGCAAATTAACATCAT
The DNA here is from genome assembly GCA_013389945.1 of Fregata magnificens. Taxonomy (NCBI): domain Eukaryota; kingdom Metazoa; phylum Chordata; class Aves; order Suliformes; family Fregatidae; genus Fregata; species Fregata magnificens. The sequence goes on along the minus strand of WAAD01003472.1, from coordinate 19,466 downwards.
TCAGTGACATTCTTACAAAATAAGATTTAATTATCTAGAACTGGATGTTGTCATTCTGCTAAGAAGCTTCCAGTGAAGCAATTCGACTTTTGGCAGTCCTCCTTTTCATTTCTATTAGTCATTTTATCTTACAGCTCATATAGAAATATGTTAAACTGAATGAGCTGAGGAGAGAGATGGTATCTATCCAGTGAGGATACTGCTCTTTTTATTGAAGTATCTGTTTTAATTTCAAATAATCTTCCATCTTTCATTTCAATATGTTACTCATAAAAATCAAATATTGGTTAAACTAATTAGGTGGATAGGGATTAAAATCCAGCTGACCACATGTGTCTGCATGTGTGCTGGTTTTGGCTGGGATAGAGTTAATTTTCTTCACAGTAGCTAGTATGGGGCTATGTTTTGGATTTGTGCTGAGAACAGTGTTGATAATACAGGGATGTTTTCATTATTGCTGAGCAGTGCTTACACAGAGTCAAGGCCTTTTCTGCTTATCACACCACCCCAGCAGCGAGTAATACCTGGTAGTGTATTGGCTGTATACATATATTTACATATCCTTATACACATCTGGTGCTGTACATCAGCAGTACACCTGCCTGCCAATGGGAAGTAGTGAATGAATTCCTTGTTTTGCTTTGCATGTGTGCGTGGCTTTTGCTTTACCTATTAAACTGTCTTTATCGCAACCGATGAGTTTTCTCACTTTTACCCTTCCGACTCTCTCCCCCATCCTACTGGGGAGGAGTGAACGAGCAGCTGTGTGGTGCTTAGTTGCCGGCTGGGGTTAAACCACGACAGTCCTTTCTGGCGCCCAACGTGGGACATGAAGGGTTTGAGATAACGACAGATTTGATTTGCCAGATCGAATTTACAGCTGTTATTGCTGTTTAGCTATTAATTGACAGGCTCCTGTGCTTGCCATGGGGCTTGCTTGCCTTACTGTATATTAAAGTCTAGTGCTCATTAGTGGCTGTTTTTTGTTTTTGCTGCTTGCTGTACTGCTGTACTGCTTATCATCTTACTCTACTGTGCCTGGGAACATTTTGATAACAGCAATGGCGATGCGCCTGGGCTGGCAGATGGCCAGGGCATTGCTGCTGTTTCTGTGCTGCTGTACTGCACAGGCTGGAACTCCAGTGTGAACTAGAGTCCAAGGGACTGTGCCCTGTGGATGAGTCCACGTGGGAGCAGGACACCCCAAAGCATCTGTGGCCATGGATAAGTCCACACCAGAGTAGGTACATCTTGAAGCATCTGTGGCCGTGGCTATGTCTGTGCCACAGCAGGTATACCTCTGAAGGGATTGTGGCCCAAGGATAAGTAAGTCCACACTGGAGAAGGTACACCTCGAAGCACCTGTGGCTGTGGATAAGTCCATGCTGCAGCAGGTACACCATGAAACATCAGTGGCTGTGCATGAGGTCATGCTGGAGCACCTCAAAGCGTGTGGCTATGGAGAAGCCCACAACAGAGCAGGTGCAACCCTGGAGGGACTGCAGCCACGGGTAAGGCCATGTTGGAGCACGTTTACTTCTACAGGGACTGTGGCTGTGGGTAAGGCTACGCCGTAGCAGGTATATTTCTGAAGGTATTGTGGCCCATGGATAAGGCCACACTGGAACAGGTGTGCCTCAAAGTGATTGTGGCTGTGGATAAGTCTATGTCGCAGCAGGTGTACCCCTGGAGAGACTGTAGCTCATAGATAAGGCTTCACTTGGAGCAGGCACTCCCCTAAGGGACTGCAGTCTGTGGATAAGTCGAAGCCAGAGCAGGGGCAAGGGGATGAGTTCATTGCAATGTTAAACCCTATAACCTGGCCCAAAGGGACCAGGGATGGAGATTGTAATAGATATACCTTTAAATTGTTGTAACCCATGATTTGAGTTGCATGTTATGGGAATTACTATAGCAGGAACCACCTGACCCAATAGAGGACAAGCCTTACAAGAAGCAGTGCAAGTGCAGCAGTGACCCGACCTGAGCTGGCTTTGGTGCCCGGCAACTCTATGCAATATTATCCTGTCCTGAGTGACCACCATAACAGGTGGAGCCTGAAGTAATGAATTAAATTAACTCAGTGGACAGTTTATGGACATTTATGGACATTTTACCAACATTTCACAGGGGTGATCCATAGACTAAAGGAATGGAATCTGTGTATTATATCCAAGGATGGCAAGGATGGTGGTGGGTAACGAGAATGTATTGGTTAGTGCAGGACCTGAGCATGACATAAATGGTATGAAATAAGGGGTGGAGAATGTGCTGGTTTTGGTTGGGATAGAGTTAATTTTCTTCACAGTAGCTAGTAGAGGGCTATGTTTTGGATTTGTGCTGAAAACAGTGTTGATAACACAGGGATGTTTTATCAGTTATTGCTGAGCAGTGCTTACACAGAGTCAAGGCCTTCGCTGCTTCTTGCCCCACCCCACCAGCAAGTAGGCTGGGGGAGCACAAGAAGTTGGGAGGGGACACAGCCAGGACAGCTGACCACAACTGACCAAAGGGATATTCCACACCGTATGATGTCATGCTCAACATATAAACCTGGGGGAAGAAGAAGGAAGCGGGGGACGTTCAGAGTGATGGCATTTTGTCCTCCCAAGTAACCGTTACGGATGCTGGAGCCCTGCTTTCCTGGAGATGGCTGAACACCTGCCTGCGCATGGGAAGCAGTGAATGAATTCCTTGTTTTGCTTGACATGTGTGCACGGCTTTTGCTTTACCTATTAAACTGTCTTTATCGCAACCCACGAGTTTTGTCACTTTTACCCTTCGATTCTCTCCCCCATTCCATGGTGCGGGAGTGAACGAGCGGCTGTGTGGTGCTTAATTGCCGACTGGGGTTAAACCATGACACCATGTTTATATATAAATATAATAAAATAAAAAATCTACATAGATTTTGTACTTCCACTGTTTGGATAAAGGGCTCAGATCACTCTCATTCTTTTAAATAGATGGGCTTGATAAAGAAAATATTTTGTATAAAACTTTTACTTTTCATTTGGAATTACTTTATTTTTGCAAATTAACTTCAAGAGGTTTTGGCCTGATTTTTTTTTAAAGTTTTAATTAGACATTGTGTGAAGTTCTTTTAGCAACTCTTGCTCATTTTGACAGGGGCTTGGGGTTTGGGGTATTTTTTCCCTTGGCTCATTTGTTTAGTCTGAACCTGGAAAAATGAAGGCCTTAATTTTAAAGAGGAAATGAAAAATGCTGTTTTCTAAAGACAATTCTGTCTTCAGGTACAAAGGTTGTCTCTTTTTTAATTCTAAGTAACACTTCATTTGGAATTTTACATATTAAAAAGGAGGAAAAAAACCCAAAACTTTTTCACAGCATGATGCTGTTTCCAAATTGGCAAAGCCAGAAAAACAGTAAGAAAGATGGTAGAAGTAGGTTCTTCTATACTGTTTTCTTTTCCTGCGATGAAAATCATTCTTTACAATAGGCAATTATCAGATGGTGATTTCTTCTATGGAAATTCCCATAGGGGGAAAAAAATCCATTTTCCAGGCAGTTTGTGAATGTCTTATTAGATTAAGATTACAGACAAAGGGAAAAAACACCATGTTGCAAATTGCTGTGCATAAATATGGTAACAATATTTTCATAATGCTGGTGGACTAAAAATAATGCCAGGACTTACTGTTCATGAAAATGCCATACTCAGATTCCTGAAGGCAAAAGTCTTTGGCCAGGGACTGTATAGGAGGAGATGAAATGCCACACCAGCATCTCAGCTTGTACCACCCTCGTCCTGAAGTCACCCTCTTTTAGTCAGTGAGGCTATCCTGATGCCCAAACAGCCCTTGGTCTCTGCTGAGACCACTGACCACAGGATTACTGTCATGATGCTTTTCATCAGGCAGAAAGCCTTCCACAGCCCTGAGGTCATTTCAAAGAGGAGCATCAGTAGTTATCAGATAGCCCGCACCTTGTGCCTGACCTCTTCCAAATGTGAGTAGGCTAAATAGTACCTTATCTAGAATTGCCTTAGGGGAGCTACACTTATTTGTTCTCTTTTATTCAACCAAAACGTGATCTCTTGTGCTATCTCAAATTTCCTTCATAGCAGAAGGAAGGAAGGGAAACCTTAGGATAATGTTAAGACAAGGACTGAAAGAAACAATGATAAGGCAGAAACCATAGAAATAAGATAAAAGTGAGGGGCAGAGTAAAACAGGAGATATTAAATTAAAACTAATTCAGGGAGGAATATAGAGAAATTACTATGATACATGAGAGAAAAACATATTCACCATGTTCCTTTTCTAGCCCCTCTTCAAAATTTGCACAGAAAGGCAGGGAAAGAGAAACGTAAAGTATTTCTACATGGAGAACCCATGTTTTAAAATCACATGTCAAGACTGATTTTGCAGACCTAAACTAAAATAGGATAAGTAAATACCGAATCTTATGCCTTCCATATAATTTCTGCATATGATCCCAACTGAAAATTTCCCAGAAGAACCAGACCCAACCTATGGATTTTTAATTCTGGATGGGCTTCAGCCAAAATTTGCAAGAAGCTACATCGAACTGACTATCTTTAATGGTATATCAGTATACCTGTACAGGGAACGGGGTGCACAGGTCTGCAGATGGATAGGGTGAACAGAGATACTGCACAGAGGCAAAAATGCAAGTTTCCTTGTTGTGGCAGCTTTCAAACAACAGTGTGTAGTTTTGCAGTGCCAGCAAGTTACTGAGTTAAAAGATACCAATTCTCCAACCAGAATAGTCACTGTTTTCCCTGGAAATGGAGAACTGCTAAATTGTTGCCTACAATTATATTATACAAAGCTCCTCCAAAAATGCAACTCCCAGTTTCAGACAGGATGCATTAAAATTGGATTACCTCTTTATCAGTTTCAATTTACAATAATACTATAGACTGAAAACTGTAGTGATTCAAGAATTATTTCATGAGCCATATGTTTCCTCATACTATGAGGAATTAATCTCCATCACTGCAGTAGGCACTAAGAGCAGTAATCATTTTAGCCATCCAATTTTAATCTGTCACTCTATGCAAATGAGAGTCCTGAGAATTGAACTGAACTGTAAAATTGGAGGGATAGTGGTTTAAGAAAAATCAGCTGAGGACAGCCACTGAGATCTAGAATGCAGCGTAATTAAGCTTTAAATTACTGGGGAAATTGAATAACTGACTTGAGATCCATGAATAAGTATTATATTTTATTAAAAGTAGAGGTATCATGAACTATGCAGCATACAAATTTTCAAGAGGTCAGTTCCCAGCAGTACAAAACTATTTCCAGTTCCAAAAAGTGTTCAAATGTCTTTGTCATAGTACAGAATGGAGATTTATTTCAGCCTTTCAGCTTCAAGAAAGCCTCAGTCTGAACTGCTCAGCTACACTTTATCTTTACAAAAGTGCTTGAAAAGATATGGTTTTCTACAAGGTAACTCCATCTCAGCTTCCCTCTTCTTCTGCACTCCTGAACAGCTGCTGGTGGTACACACACGTAAAATGCTCCTGGGAGCCCAGGGAATTTCGATATTGTTTGAGGGAGAACTGTCATTCCGGTTATTACTCTGGAGGATTGTAAATCACTGTTGTTGAATTCTAACTTCAGACATCAACCCCCTCCCTTTTTAAAGCCCTATAGGAATGGCCGTTTCTGTGTTAGCTGGTACAGGGGAAACCCTGCCAGTAAAAAACAGAAATTCACACCAACTGGGCAAATAAATAATTATTTGCATATCTAGGACAAAGCTGATATGTTTATTGTGCTATCACTATGTGCCAGTAATGAATAAATGTGACGCTAGAGTCTATCCTAAAATCACGCTTTCAGAACTCTTGAAAATTCATATCGAAGGAGTTGGAAGATCAAAATCAGAAATGCAGATCTCTTCTTGATAAGATAAAAGTGGAACCCATGTGAATCTCTTCTCAGCAAGAGAAAATAACAGTAGCCTCATTCCACGTTACATGGATACCCACAGAGAAAAAGAACTGAACTCTGAAACCATCTGCAGTGCAGGGTCGAGTGCTGGGCTCCCCAGTACAAAGCAGACAGGGGCATACTGGAGTGACTCCAACACAGGGCCATGAGGATGACTAAGGGATTGGAGCATCTCTCATATGAGCAGAGGCTGAGCAAGCTGGGAGTGTCCAGCATGGAGGAGAGAAAACTCAGGGGGATCTTATTAATGTATATAAATACCTGAAGGGAGGGTATAAGAAGCCGGAGCCAGGCTCTTTTCAGTGGTGCCCAGTGACAGAACCAGAGGCAATGGGCACAAATCAAAACACAGGAGGGTCCTTCTGAACATAAGGAAACCAGGTAAGAGTGCACAGTTCTGAACAAGTCAGACACTGACAAAAAATATAAAATCACTGAGGTTGCATGAGGTCTTTTTAGCTGGTATTTTCCAAAAACACTTCACTTCCCAAAGCTGTGCTATTTTTGAAGTTCATCATTACCCAAAGCAACCAGTGTGATGACAGACTTCTCAAACTAAATAAAAACCTGATTTGCAGGTAGATGTTAATATTTACCCTATGTAATGTACTCAAGCTTCTTGGCTTGCTTGAGATCACTCATCTTTTCATCACAAGTGACTGCCGAAAATGTGCATGGCTTAGTCCACCTAAACGAAGGCTTACCTTACTTGAAAACCCTGAAGCTTCATGCATCACACTCTCTGAACCAGGATTTACAAAACATAGTCACTGGCAAGCTGTCTGCACAACACTGAACAGGCTCAGTTTCCAAAGGCTGGGAACAAGCTGCTCACCCAGTTCTGGCTCAACACCCACCTGCAAGCCCAGCTTTTCAGAAATGTCACAGAGGGCAACATGCAGCTCACAAACCAGGGAAAGCTTGCAACACTCAGATTAACTCCATTCATTAACAAAACCTCTAGGAAAGAAGTTCAATTGCCATTTTGAGGCTGACTGTTTACTACTACGCTCTTAGCTCTAGACCTCTAGCAACCTAATAAAGGGTGGTTGCACCTGAAAGTGTCGTTTTCCAAATATAGCATTGTTTAACAAAAGATATTGCTGTTGCATATGTAACATCTTCAAATGTTTGTAACTATAGTTTGTAAAATGTTTATTGCTCTACTCTTAAAATGTTATTCAAATTGTAGCATCTTAAGTCCAATGCAGTATACTAAAACAGTGTAACCTATTTTTTACAGACAGCTTAAGAATTTGCACAAAAAGATCCTACTTCTCTCTCCTTCCTTTCTACCTTTCTGACTTGGCCACCTTCTGATTCACAGCCCTCTTCTAAGGCATGGCTTAAATTTTCTGCTTTCTTATATTACTGTCTCTCCAATGTTAGTGGTTGATGTTAACAGGAGAATTAAAACCCCAGTACAGGGACAATGACATATGGTATGCCTGAATGGACTTCATGGAACAGAGAGACACCCCGTTGGCTGTCGCTTGCTTCCCGTCCATTAGCACCATACACTGCACCATGCCATGCCATCCGGCACATACATGCTATTAGTCACACAACCATGCAACCATCATCCACTTGTCATTCATGCTACAGCTGCGAATGCCCCTGCTGTGACCACCATGTGTACCTCAAAAGGAGCCTGAAAATACAGAATTCCTCACTTCAGTGAGAATATCATTAAACATTAAACCTTAAACAAGCTTCTACCCCCGCTTAACTGAACAGTCAAGAGTCATTCCTCAGCAACTAAGAAAAGCGACATATGACAAGCTGAAGCAAAATCAGAGCCAATGTTAATGTAAGCAGACGTGGCCTTTTCCAACCTGTCCATTCGCAAAGGGATGCAGTTGTTGAGGGTATCTGGAGAGCATGTCACAAAGCTCTCACACCTCTACAAAAAATAGTTTAATCAAACAAAATCTTCTGTTAGGTACTAACAGGTGTGCAGTCACAGCAAGAGACAAATACAGACTCAAAGTGTACAACATTTGCTAGACATAAGGTATTTTCAGCTGCCAATGAACAGAACCACATCAAAATCAAAAACGAATGTGTCAAATAGCGTGTGTGCGTCTGTGTATAAAAATCATTATGCCTCAAACATCAAATTAATCTCTTAAATAATTTATTACCATGGATAATTTGTCAGTTTCCAGTAGCCTATTCACTTTAATTTAAAATGGATTTAAGAGCTCAGACTATCAGCTTAGGACAAAAAAAGAAGGCATTGCCTATCTAGGAACCAGAATCAGTAGGACACTGGTAGATCAATTATGTATTAGAGCTGCCACTGCTTGACTTTTAATCCACATTAGTTCACAGACCTTGAGCAAATCTGACGTTACCACATTAAAAAGGGAAAGCACTAGAACAAGCTATACAGAAAAAAAAAAAGGAAAACAGATCAAGCAAGGGGCCAATTAATCAGCCAAATGCCAGCAATGGAGAGACAGGCTGCCAACTGCCAGCACATAGGGAAATAAGAAATGCACAGATAATTCATTTAAATTCCCTTAAATGTAATAAATCCCAGTTGGAATAACCATACGATCATTTTTAATATGTTCGATTGTTACCCTTCTTTTTGGCAATTCAGGCAAAGAAATCTGCTGACGTGTATGTATATGTACATTGTAGTACTATAGATCTATAATACCTGTTCTCATCCTGAATGAACATTTCGAGCCACATTTGAGGTGTCAGACACCAGCTGTATGCTTAGCCATTTAAATATCCTGGCTGTGTATTTACTGAAATAGATAATTTAAAGCAGTACTCCAGTCAGCTTTGCTCATTTTGGAGCCCGGCTGATAAATCTTCACACATAGCCGAAGCATTAAAAAGTCTTCTATTTTCTGAACCTAAACTCCGGCATCATCATATCCACTACAGCCTTTCAGCATGAAAATTAAAAGCAGCATGAATATTTAAGTGTTTTGTGACAAGAATGCAGCAGCTAAATCTGACGGTATACAAAAGGCAAAGGCAACCTTAGAATTTGGGTTCACTGAAATACAGGATGGAGGGGAGGAAGGTAGATGTAAAAAAAAAAAGGGGGAAAATTATCTCAAAATGCTTGCTAGCTATTACTACTGCCCTAGGAGCTGTAGTTTGAGTGCTCCAAGCTTCCATTTCCTTACAAAGACAACATTATTTGGTGGAAATATTTTTCCTACAATGCACAGTAGTCTCTCCTGGAGACAGGAACAGATACAGCCTAGAGGTAAATGGGGACGTGAGGTGTCTGAATGCTCCACTCAATACTGGCAGCCTTCCCAAACTGAAACATTTCAGTTTTAACCCATCTGATATTTGTCTACAGAAAGAAACAATCTCTAGAAGGGAGACACTTTACATAAACATTTTCATTTAGTCTTGATGGAAAATTTGCAACTCTTCTTAGAAAGGTTGTAGTGTCAAAAGTTATAATGTTTCTGCTTAAATTTTTGAAAGAACTACAATGCCCTTGTTTTTGTGCGTATGAATGCAGCACCTTGGAGCTATACTAACACATTCCACTCTGTTATTTGCCATGATCATACAAAATGCAAGCTTACGCCAGTTTCAGAAATTGAATTTCATGCAAATCTGATGTGAAGAGTTATGTGATGAAATAAATTACAGGCAAGCACTATCCATGTGTCCCAAGACATCCTCAGTATTCAAACAGATTGCTTTGTTATTTTGAGCTGTTACACTGCTGGAAACTTCATCACCCAGTTCTGTGACTGTGACAGACCTCACCTGCAAAGCGAGGCCATGCAGGTTAATCTCCAGGTGGAAGCCACAGTGCTGCACAACGGTGGTTGCCACTTCAGTAACTGGTTCCTCTGCTTTGGACTCAACTCTGCCCCAAAGCTCCAGCACAATTGAACAGGCTTGGTGTGCTCACCGGAGCTGCCAGCTTTCAGCAGAAAAAAAGCAACTGAGGTCTTGGCCACTTCTGGTTGTAAAAAGTCCCATGGTGCCATTGTAGAAGTATTAACCCCAATGTCTTGGTCAAATAACTACTCAAGTAATCTCATTCTGCCTATCTAAATTCTCTCTATACTTTCAGCTGACTCCAGCATTTTTACTGCAGCATTCAGCTGCCTCAAAGTGTCACCAAGCATTGAAAAACTCCAGACATGACAATTTACTCGATGCAGGATATGATCATGTCATCACTACAAACACTTAACACTGAAAAGATCCATAAAAGTTAATAGCAAGTGTGTCTGCTCAGCTCAGCTCTGTGACATTCTGGTCCTGCCCCACCAACCTGCAAGGGTGAGTGCAGAGGTCTCCAAAGCAATGCTGTTCACATACAGCTCGCTCACTTGAGCTCACTGGGGACTTGCTCTAGTTTGACTGCATCGGGTGTACTCCACGATCTCTGTCTATGGAGACAGGCCTTGCCCTATTAAAATGTACCAGAGGAAATACCATGATACACAAAATCATGTTTTACAAAACCCAGGCAGCATCTATACTGAGCATTTAACTGTACCCAGAAGCATTCATGGAGGAGAAACTCAATTATCTATGCTGTGAAACTGTTAGAACAAGTCAAAGCCACCTAGCACTCTCCCAAACAATTTGGAAGGTAGCACAAATCAGGCACATTCCCAAAATGCTCTTTGGATGTGGCTATCTGTTTAGGATAACAAAACTTTAACAGCCAGGACGTAGCCACTCCAGCAGTAGGGAGCAGCCCTGGGCATGTCCAGTTTATTACTACAGACATAATTATACTCTCTTAGACACATTCTCCACTGGCAGCTGCCCATTATAAAACAGCAAGAAACCCATGAAAATATGAAGTAATTTAAAATTATTATGTCTCATACAAAGCAAACATGTTCACTTTCAAATGTAAGCTACAGACCTTTTAAATTCTATTGATTACACAGATTAAACCTTTTAAATATCACTAATTAAACAGAGTGGCTGCTTAAGCACTATGAAGTCTATTGTGTAAATACATATTAAGGAGACCTGGGAGCTGTTCCATCCACTGTAGTGACCTCTACTGAATAGCTTTCTTTTAAGAAATTTAGTATCACACAAATGTTTCTGTTAATTTTGCCTGTTGTTTAAAATTCTGTTGTCCGCATTCTGTATAGTCTGAAATGCAGACTAGAAATGGCTGCAAGAAATAAACAATTCTCCAAGCAAAATCCTTTATAATTACTATTCTGTTATCCATCAGGTCTTTGCATCAAGTTCCTTTCCTACAGGACTGAGCAATGTACTGTATATTTAAGATCAGCGTTAAGTAAGTAAGTAAGTAAGTTCTGTCCATATTCCCATTAACTCAGCAGGTCACTCAAAGGTTTCAACCTTAAAAGACTGAGATCAATAACGAAATCGGTACTTGGAGAAAGTGAGGGAGCAGAAAAAGCCCAGCTCTGAACATCAGCCGCAAGTGAGGGACACCAGTGCTTTCTGACCAGCAGATCTGGTGAGAACACACAGGGGTTTTGGAGAACCTCAGCTACAGCAATGTAACTAACTGCTTCTGAGGAGCTGGACTCTGCATCACATGAGAATCAGGCCCAGTCTGATTACACAATTAACAAATCCAAAGTAAAAAATAATCCACATATAGGGTTGTAAATGTTGACACCAATAGTTATTTCTGATGGTCTTAAAGAGTAACTCATCTGGACTGTGAGATTCTCCTTTTTCAAAACCATGTACCTGTCTGGAAACAGTTCTCCACTACTGAGTATCTACTGAATGCTTTTTCTGTGTAAGAGGCTTCATAAGCATAACAATAAAAACAATTTATCCCCTATCATCAGCAGGGTGAACAGCACAGGCCCAATGGGAATAGGAGCTAGGCTAACAGGGAAGCTGAATTCATAGTAAATAAATAATGTGATCAAGACCTTTTCATGGTTTTGTATTTCTCTGAAGAAAAATCAATTTACAAGTATTTTATCTTTTGGAATAAAGCTCTCCTTCACTGTGTTTTTTGACACAAAAGTAAATACAGATGCAGATGCATTCACAAAAAATGAAATTATCTTTTCTGAAGTGCTATTGTTAAACAAGTGGTGACAGATTAATATAACCCAGTATCAATGCAAAAAGCTTGCAACGTGAATTCCGCTAGACCACCAAGTTTATAAAATAAAAGCATTGTGACATGATTAGCAGGTTGTATATAGTTTTATATAGTCCATATGACTCTTTCCTGATCTGTATCTATCATACTGGGGTGTGTTTTTCAGTACTACACAAAGCAGTAAAAATTACAGATGCTATTTACTATCAAAGCATGCAGACAAGTAAGTGCATCATCTACCATTGCAGCAGATGAAAAGTATTCCCAGTCAAGATTATATTGCGTTGCCCAGGACATGGCTCCCAGCCAGATAGAGAAGTTTTTTTTTTTTTCTTCAGATGTGGGATATGAAATAAAGCCTGAAGCAAGAATCAATCCAGAAGCCAAAACTCTGAAATTCAAGCAAGTAACTGTCTGTCCAACCTGGCATGCCTAGCTTTGTTTAAATCTGCATCAAACTGACACCAGCTCTGGTGATCTCTGTGGACAGGCGACCACCGCCAGCTCTCCGAAGCTGCAGGGCTACAGGAGCGCAGGAAGCTGCACCAGAGCTTGCAGGAGCCTACAGATGGGCACAGGGGAAGAGAAAGTGTAAGGATAGATGTCAGACACAGAAAGACACCGGCATTACGGACAGGAAAGTTCGGACCTCCTGCACTGGACCATCTTGTCTAGCTCAAGAGGATGGAAAAGGGTGGCAGAGGTTTGGATCAGTTTTGGTGAAAGGCACCTGCACGCTGACTGCAGGTAACCTTTGAGCCTTTTCTGCCAGGATGGAGAGCAGCATTCACTACCTTAAATGTGTTAACTAGAAATGTGATTGTTAAAACTAATTAAAGATGTTTAAAAGCTGGGTTTGACTCACTGTTATGTAATACTAAGGGAAAGGAGATCTATTTTAGGACTCCGAAAATGAGGGCAAACCAAATGACGCGCACAAACATGAACCTCTATCCCTGAGTCCCACTCCACAGCCTGGACCTCGCCTGCCCCCGACACGCTTACCTGTCACCTGGGAAACAACCCGCAGATTTGACTTTTCAGCACCAACTCCTCTAATGGTAGTCCTGATGACATTTTCTTGCAGTGACGGCTCCTATTTTCACCCCTCCTTCTCCTTTTCTTTAGCCTATAAATGCATTACAGTACCTTTCACTGTAAAATAACTCACTGTTCATCCCGTCTCCATTTAACTGTTAATGCTCAAGAAACGGGATGCCCGCAGTTGCTGCATTACCCATTTTCTCTGCCTCCTCCCCAGTCTCCCATTCCATGCAAACTGTCCTCCCCAGCTTTCAATGCTGTAAGTCACCTTTCACCATCCCAAAGACTTCAGCCCTTATTCCCTGCTCTCTTCCCACTGAATATCATCCCTGGAGAATTCCCTTTACCTACATGCATTTCACTGTTATTGCTGTGCCGAAATGCATGTCCCTCCACTTATTCTGTCTTCCACAGCCAAGCCTCATTCATCATACTACTTGGCTGAAAGCTCACTAACAGCACTAAGCTCAAATTCTCTCAGTTTTTATTCTCTATAATGTTCTGACGATCCCCACAAAGCACTCAGCTAGTAAACTCACATCCTTGGGATTATGTGTAAAGTCCTGTTCTTCTCTAACACCACGGCTTCCACTGCAAGACCAACATGTACCATGTCTTCCCACACACAATGTTGTGTGGAACCTGACTCCTTTATCTTTATTAGTCTACTGTCATGCTTTTTGTTGCCTCAAAATTATTCAGTTTAGGGGTTGGGCTTTTTTGATCAATTTGGGTTTCATGAGTGGCTGTGAATTTCACTCCATGTTGAAAGGATCAAACCCAAGAGAGAAAGGACAGGAACACATCTTCCACCAGTAAAAGCAGAGAAGGAAACCAGGCTAACACTATTTGGGTGATCAGAATTGCAGTCTATGTGAATCCTGACTGAATCTGACCGAATCCCATTTTTAGCTTTTATTGTGTGTTCCAAAGAAAATCAAGCTTCTGAACAAGGAGGGGTGAGAAGCAAGCAACACCTAGCCCAATGTGCTGCACTAATAGCAAAACCAATCATTTTGAAACCATCTGCTTTGCAGCCAAACCTGTCTCCTGCAATAAAATACGTGAATCAAAGCAGATTATGCCCAAGGTTCGCTGCAGAACAAGGAAGAAAACAAGTTATCCTAAACCAACCTCCCCATCAGCCCGCAACTGATGCAAACTCAGGAATGCCAAATAAAAAGCTGAATGGCATGCCAGGGCTCCACTCGCTCCATCTGGCCTTACCTCAGGAAGAGGGACAGATGGTGCCAGTGACTCAGAAGAACTCCAAAAGGCTCCCATCTCACAGCAATAACCTAGGTCCCAGCCCTGTGACAGTCTGTCATCCATGCAAACGGTATTTTTCAAGGACATAAGTGTGAACTTGGTGCTGGTAGCAAAACACGACAGAGTGCTCTCAGGGACGACTTCTCTTTTTGCAACCTGGGCAAAGATAATTCTATCCTGCAGTTTCACCAGTGTGCTCCTACATGTGAGAAGACATGGCCTTGGGAAATAATGCTTGGCAACATAAATTACAGCTTAGTGGACTACTTTTGACTAAGTTAAAATTGTCAAAAACCTTTCCAGGAAGGAAAAGCCTCAGGGAAAGCATAAAAGCTCTGTGAGCAAGACTTGATGACTTTAAAGGAAATCAATCCCAACTTTAAAATCTGTTAAAAAAACCCCAAACCCTCCAGATTCTACTTTTCTAGTTTCTGTTTGTTTTTTTTTTTAATTAATATATTTGAAAAATAAAACAAAGCAGTTGTAGCTCTGTTCCTTACTGCCTCTTTAAAATCTTTTCCATTTCCAAAGTGTAAAATTATGGCTTTCCTATTTCTAGTTTAGGAAAACAAACAGGAATTGCACTTCTTTTCCCAGAAAGAGGCCACACCACAGAGTGAACAAACACAGGGAAGCACTGGCTCAACATCTGGTCTCAGTCAGGGGCCAGGACCAATTTAGGACAAGGAAACAGGAGACAGAGCTTTGTGTTGGTAGACCAAGACCTGGGCAGAAATGAACTGCTGAGAAGACCTGTGCCAATAACAGCTACTGATAGTATTTTTAGAGCCACAATGCTGTAATGACATAAGCACTCTAAGGTTTGTGGGGAAGAAGAATTTTCTCTTATTAGACAAAAGAGCACAGAATGAGACAGTTACATATTGACCCAAACTGCTTTTTTGGGGGGTTGTTGCACAATGAAAGCTTTAGATGGCACCTTTATGTCCCTTAATAGTGACACAGATAATTCTACTCTTTCAATCTCAGCTCAGTGCACCAAAGGCTCGGGGGTTTTATCAATCACAACCCAGTTTCCATTTGCCCTCCCAACTCGGAGTAGTTTCTCGAAAGACCCTCCTAATCCACCCTGCTTCACATGGGCCCCAAAGTACTCTGCCCTCAGCCCCTTTCTCTTCTCCCCATGTGTCAGCCTGAGTGTGAGTTCAAACATCATCTCTGTGCTGGTAGCTCACATGGAGACTTCTCTTCTCCAGCCCCATCCTGTACAAGAACTTAAAATTGCAGCCTGTTGCTCCGAAAAATGTCCAGCTAAAGCCCAATGTAGCTAGAAGAAGAGCTGCTAAACTTGCCACCCTTACCTCCATTCTCAAACACCGCCCATAACAGAGCGGTGCCATTCATTATATTTAGGCCCTAGTGTCATATTTCATTTTGACTTCTCTCAAGCCCCACACATCTCACCTCTGTTTACATCCTGCAAATTCTTCTTTCATGGTGTTGCTTAGATGATATACGTGGCTGAGAGAGTGTATTCACCAATGCAGCAAATTATCTTTTTTTCCAAAAACACAGAGGCATGCCTTTTTTTTTTTTCAGAGGAGACATCAGTGTTGAAAATGCATGCTTTTTTTTCATCTCAGTCCTCACGTCTGCTTTCCTAGCCTGTGATTTAATGAAAGATTAAAGACTAGCTTATGAAAGTTCACCACAGCAACTGCTGATGTCATTGGGAACTGGATTCCCAGTTGGGGCTTAAAGAAGATGAAGACCATATTGATAATTGACAATATTTCTGACGTTATTCATCTAGCTAATTAAGCCACAACTCCACACCACTACATATGCTCAAAATTGAATGAACAGAAAATGTAGCACCATTAATATGCTTAGCTATTGGTGTTATGTAAATTTATCCCACAGAAATTAACTGTTCATGGAAGGTACAGATTATTTACTCCTTTCCCATTCAGCAGCAGAAAAACAGAATTATTCATGCAGCTACTTCATGATGCCATGCCTTTGATTATCCTACTGAAAAAAAATATGTGCATTCTTCCTCAGAAAATGAACCTAAGTGCTGTATCCCACACGCCATAAAATGAAATGAGGTTTTTATCCATTTAATTGCAAGCACATTTAAGCATTGAAGGAAAGGAGACACAGGTTACTAGTTTGGACAGCTTTGCATGTAAGGCACAAGTCGCGATTCTCCCCCTCACTGTGTTTGCCATCTTTTTTAGAAGAGGTAAAAGTTTTGTGTATGTACAAACACAAGAACAAAAAGCATATTTGAAGTCACCAAAGAGTATGTGTGTTCCCCTTTTGGCTCTTTCTGAGGCAAGTTACTGCTAAAATGCCTTTATGGTAGTTTGTTGCTTGCTCCATCCTCCTACAGCAACCCAAAAGCAGTGTACTGAAAGGCAGTCAGCCCCATGGCTGGAGATACATCCAGCAAAGGAGAATACCTGCCACAAAACCAAAATTCTCGGGGATGGAGCATGGGGGGTTGTTTAGGACTTTAGCAGATATCATGAGGAAAAAATGCGGTTAGAGGAGGAAGCAAAGATCCGTCACACAGCTTTAAGAAACACTAGCAATGAGTACAAATAGTTATGCTTTGTGTAGCTACTATGATTACAAGTATTTGGATGACAGGAATGAGAATGGAGATAGACGGACCACCTTCTCCCTGCATTTAAGTTAAATCCCTGAGACTGGGACTGTGCCTGACTCCCGGACACAGAGCCAAGAGGCTGCGCAATTCTGCTACACACTGTGGCTGCCATCCTCAGGGAGGGACATCAGAGCTCATTACGAAAAAGCGTAAGGTTGTCAAAGGGGAGCTCTTAAAAGAAGACATTTACAGGCGCCATACGAAAGTAAAGCAATTCATCAAGAAGATTTAATTGGACAGAATATCAACGGGATGAAGAAGAAAATATATAAAAAGGCTCACCTTGCAACTAAGAGGCTGCTCAGTGTGATTTCATTCCTACAACTTAAAGTAAGAACACACACGTTCCAAGTTGTTCCCATGGATCGTCAAATGGATTCATTCTTAATTGGCTTTCCATGCAGCTCTCTTTAAAGGCTTGAGTGTTACTTTCATTTGATACTGCATTGATTTTCTCTGAAGTTTCCTCCTATCATGGCTACCGCGATCAATTAGTGTGCTATAAATAGAGTGGTCAGATTCCTTTCACTGGTCTCATTAAATTGCATCCCTGCTGAATTTCTGTGGAGAACAGAATTGGATCATACTGATAGCAATAGTATGAAGATGCCCTCAGGTTTTCCAGCGAAAATCAATTGCTCAATATTCCTAACAAAAAGCTTTGAAAAGCATGACCAACTGGAGCTCAGCTAATGCCCAAAACATACATGAAACCTTGCTTGCAATTCTGCATCTCTAAAACCCCCAAAGATAAAGGATGGGAAAATAAGTGTTCAAGGGGCTCAGCCAGTTCCTCACTGATATATAATCCCTCATCAATCATAACTATTTAACTGCGTCCCCTCATAATGGAAATATGTTGCTGGAGCTACGCAGCTAACCCATATAATTCTTCTGGAAAGTGGAGTAAGGATTTGAGGAGGAACACAGTTGCAAGGCACATTTGGTCTGTCAAAGCCACCAGGTAATGGTGGTGTGCTTACTGACTAAAACTAGAGGGGACTGATAATAATTAGTGGTATGATATAGGCTAATTATTGCAGGTATATGTCAGCTATGACTTCAAAAATGTTAATCTTTATTTTGTAATGGTATGGCAGTATAGCTTTTAAGATTTTAGAAATGACATTTTACTCAATGAGATTGGAAACAGCCATAAAATAGAAAATGGAATTGTCTACTTTGAAACATTTCAAAACCTAACCTGAAGGGCAGCTTTTAGGTCTCCACTCTGCCCTACAACCTGCCCTATCCTTTCGTAACTATCCTGTCTCCTCCTAACATCCTTTCTGTCCTCTTTTCTCCTCTGTTAAGCACTAACCTTCAAAATCTTTTCCATCTTCCTTCCAAAATGAAGCTACATTTTCACCACAGACTCTCCTGCAGGTTGAAAATCCCTACTGCAAAGGCTCGGTTTTCAATTACTGCACTTGAATTACTGAATGTATCCACTGTTTCTATATGTACTCACTGGTGTCTGAAGTTTTTTTGTATGAAGGTCTGAAGGATCCATTGCAGACGTCAGAGGACTGGCTGTACCTTGCAAAGAATTTGTGAAAAGAATGCTGGAGGACTACCAGTACTTGAGGATTTATCCTGGATCCTTCATACTTAGCATGGTGGCTTTCAGCCAGAAGATGCAGTGCTCTAAATGATACTTTCAATCAAATAGCTTAGTGCAGGATGAAGACACCTCCCAACAAACTTGGAAGATTTTGTGGGTAATAAGGCACATTCAGTGCAATATCAGGTAAGAATAATGACAACTGCAGTTTAAACATACCTTTAGGGAGGACCTCTCCTCAATCCCAGCAAAACCACTTTCTCCTTCCAGAAAATGTTTTCAATGGGGGAAGTGCAAAGGGTTGAAATCCAGTTCTTCTCAGACAGAAAGCCCTCCCCAAAATTACTCTACCAGGTATAACAGGTTCTTAAGAACCAAGTTAAAAGAGCAAGAAATTAACAAATACATTTGAAAATACAATCTTTAATTACTGATTAAAGATTGTATTTTCCAACACCACTGTGTGATATTGGAGTCAGTCCCATAAAATAAGGGGGCTGAATACAGATTTTGTAGTCAGATCTCAAGCCTATACTGTGAGGGACAACATAAAATGTAACCCACGAAAAACAGCAAGCACCCCGACATAGCCAGAACTGTTCTGGGTGAGATGCTGACGTGGGACTTTCTCAGTGTCAGGTGCTGGAGTTACATTCAGTTTTTTGGATTGAATGTACACCCAGATTTCCACCAATAGGATGATATGTGCAGCCACCTCGGATTTCAAGCCATATCCATGTTTGGATATTCATTATGTATAGACAAAATATTAGTGCTCGATCCTTTTTATACAGAAGACACTGGAAAAGATTACAAGCACTATTTTCCCTTTCCACATAATAAAAAGTTAGAAATGTCTTTTAAGAATTTATTCTGATCTTTGCAAAATATGCAGGAAATGACTGGAGAAATGCATTTTGCCTGGGGTTTTGGGGTGGGTTT
>WAAD01003470.1:0-10266 GCA_013389945.1 Fregata magnificens | reverse complement strand
GGGTCTAGAAAAGAAGTCTTATGAGGAGCAGCTGAGGGAACTGGGGTTGTTAAGTTTGGAGAAGAGGAGGCTGAGGGGAGACCTTCTTGCTCTCTACAACTACCTGAAAGGAGGTTGTAGTGAAGCGGGTGTTGGACTCTTCTCCCAAGAAACTAGCGATAGGACGAGAGGAAATGGCCTCAAGTTTCATCAGGGGAGGTTTAGGTTGGATATCAGGAAGAATTTCTTTACCGAAAGAGTGGTTAGACATTGGAACAGACTGCCCAGAGAGGTGGTGGAGTCATCATCCCTGGAGGCGTTCAAAAAAGGTGTAGACGTGGCACTCCAGGGCCTAGTTTAGGAGTCATGGTGGTGTTAGTTGATGGTTGGACTTGATGATCTTAGAGGTCTTTTCCAACCTTAATGATTCTATGATTCTAAGTGAATTTTGCATTCTTTCACATATACAGATGTGAACTGTGATGGTGTGGAACGAGAATAATAATTTTCTCAGCCTTGACCTATGTAATATTTCATGAATAGACATAATATGTTCCATGGTCAGACCACAATGTCTTGTGTGGCAGTCAGCTCTGTCGGCACAGGTTAGAATGCAAGAGAGGAACAAGATTTGCAATAGCTACTCAGATTACAAACCCACTTAGGGATGACCTGTAAGTTAATATATAAATAAAGAAACCAAAGCTGAAGAAGGGAATAGGATAGGCATGTGGATATAAATCCTCTTTCATTTGCAAGTAAGGCAAGTGAAGATTTTGTCCTCCTCCAAAACCACCAGACTTATATCTGCAAACTTTTCTTACACTGACTAGCACTTACTTATGTTAAATGAGTTAGAGAAGTCAACTACATGTGGACCAAAGGCAAGGACTGCTCTGCATAGTTGTGGGAACACAGTCTGTAATTTTTAAAAAGATTTTGTATGATTTCATATCTCTAGTATATGTTCAAAACTTAAAACACATTAATAACTATAGCATAACTTATTGATACCTGGTATGTGCTTTTCTCAAAGTAGCACTGAAGCTTTGAAGTACTTCAAAACACAAGTTTCATATGTACAGTTTAGGGGCTGGTGAGTATCAGGAGGGATCTTTCAGTGAAAGACAAGCTGCTTATATCTTCCCTTTGAAAACCTCAGTGGAATCCAAAACACATCCCGCTTCAGTGAGTAATTCCCCTGAAGCTAATGGCTTTATTGACAATTGCAATGCCATCAATTATTCTGGTTTGTTTGAAATGGCTTGTATAAGCCAAATGTATTATGTACACTTAAACTGAAAATGTCCTAGTTGTATTTGTGTAATGCAATTTGCTTAGGCAAATACTTGTGTACCCAGTAGCCATGGTTTAAAAGGGGAACAGGGGAAGGCATTCAGTATCGCTAGTTTCAAAGGATCATGCTCTGAGTGAAATCCAAGTAAGAGTTGAATGCTTGTGGAAAGAAGGAAAATGAAGCTCAGGTGAAATCTCAAGCACTGTTATTAAACACTGGCAATAGGTAACTCAGGATGTTTCCTGTTCATTTGGATGGGAACTCTCACACAAATAAGAAGTGACCAATGTGAGTAAGAGTTCAAGAGACTGACCTTTCTCTATTTTCACATCACTGTTGCAACTGTGTACTGTGGAAAATAACCAATGCTCTCCCATTATTCAGACAGTCAGACCCATGCAACACATCATTAACTCAGTCTTCTTAACTTGCTATTATTCCTTTAAATTAATTTTTTGCTTTCTTTCTGACATCTTTTTCTATCTGTTAAGAGTAGCTTTTTATCATGGGTTATACTGTCAATATAAACAAAAATATGCAATAAAAAAATCCTCCTTTAACTGTCAGAGTTCAGCACATGTGGAAGTAATTAAATTCAGACAATGACTGGTCAGATTTCCCCAGCTTCCTCCAGCCAGTTACAATCATCAATCTAAAGAGCAAATCCTGGTTTAGAATCTCTGACATTCCAGCTCAGGACGGCGAATCGAGAATTCATCTCAAATCCCTGACAGTCAAACCAGGCTCTTGCAAAGTGCTGCAGATTTGGAAGACATATGACTGTGTTGAATGTTTTTGTGAATCTCTTGCTGGGAAAAATGAGAAACAGCAAGAGCAAGCTGTTGAATGAGCAGTTCTATCTTCAAGGAAACAGGTGTGTGTAATTAAAAAAGAGATACCTAGTGCCCAGTCAGCTGTTCTTAGATCAAATTTTAATCTATAAAAACAAGCAAAAAAGCAAAGGCTGGCACAGAAACCAAACTTTTCCAAAATTTCCTCACAAACTGCGTTTCCTAATGTCTACAGCTTCATTTTTTCCCCTTTTCATTAGCTGACTGGAGTATTTAATCTATTTATATATCATAAATATTGAGGAAAAAGTAGTGGAAGAGCAAGCAGAGTTATTTGCATGCGTAAACTGAAGATAATTTCACAAATAATAACAAGTATGCAGCTTTTCATAATTAGAAATCAGATAATTCTGCAAATATTCCTGAAGATAATCTTATTACGTGCAGTCAATATGAAGAGAAGTGCAAGGAAGTGCTGTGCCTTGCCTAGGATGACCCAGCAGGTAAGACCGAGTGCATGGGAAGAGAGCTGACCTCTCTGGCCACCCAGCCTGGTCTCCACTCAAACATGTTTTTTTGCTTTGTGCTTGTATATATGGTTTGGGGTTTGCTACTGTGACCACTTTGGCCTGCAGCTGTGCCAAAAGGAACAGCCTCCACTTTGTCTTCATATGCTACAACAGCCTTCCCAGGGCTGTCCCTGAACCTCCTTGGTGGTTACTGCTCTGCTTCATTGCATATTTCATACTCAGGTGTGGACAGAGTCACAAAACTTGGTAATTTTCTTGTTATCACAGGGCTCTACTCCCGTTTATATTTGCCAGCAATTGCAGCAGAGAAGATAGGATTACTTTTTCCCATTTCTTTCAGCACTTTCCTCATAAATTAAAATCTTTCTACTGCTGCAAAACAAAGCAATAAAACCCCAAACCCTTCACATGACAGGTGCTCTGGAGGTCAGACATCTGGCCCACATATTTCTGTGGCCTCAGTTATAACATTTGGCAATGAATTTCACCATCGACCATTACGAAGATGTTGCCCTTACACAAATCAACAAGAAACAGGAGGAATATCCAAAGGGCTGGAGTACTGTTTTAGAGAAGGAAGTGCTGGGGAGAAGACAGGACTAACAGAAGTTGAGAAACAGAGAATGAAAAAGAAAGGAGAGAGAAGGGAAAAAAAAAGCCCACCCAAAACAAAAGATAATATTCCTTACCATGAATCTGAATGGAGACATATGCTCCCTCTGCCTAGTAACACTCCTGATGAGAAACGTATGGACATTTAATAACATTAATCACAATACAAAGAAGCAAGCTGCCAAACAGCAACATATGGCTAGGACTCTGTCCATCACAGTCTTTCATTAACATCATGTTGGCATCCTCTGACCTTTAGGACAATTCTGACTGTACATTTACTCTCCCCAGTCCACAGGCCACCGTGATTTACCCCACATTTCTGGATGTATTTCATATCCATGCACAGTCACCCAAAGTAGGCATGCAAAATTTAGTGCCAGATCCTGGATCTGCAATCCACTTTGGCAATTCTTACCCAAAAAAAGGCACATTGAAAGCAGCAGTTGTGCCATCACATAAACAAAGATTACATACAATTGCAAGACATGCAGCCAGAAATGCTCTGAGAAGCCTTAGGCGCATCACTTTTTCTTCTACTTTTCAAAAAAAGAACATAATGGTAAAGCCCAGTGAGCATATTAAGGCATTAGGAATGCTGTTAGAAAGTGAAAGATGGAAGAATCTTGCCTTATAGAGTGAATATCTGTAAACTAAGTGCTGCTCTCACTTCTGATCACATCCTGGATTCTTTTTTAACCATACTGGAAATCACCCAGTCTATATGTTACCTTGGGCAAATCTTCTCATTGCTCTTCCTCTAGTTTTTCCTTTTTTTTTTTTTTTACCTAAATACATAGCTGACACTACTAATGTTTAGAATTTTTTTTTGGGGGGGTGGAAGATTTACATTAGAGAAAACAGAAAAAATCCAGCAACCACTGAGCTGTTACTAAGCCACTGAGCTACACTACTATCTAATATGCAGCTCTTGAATAAATGTGAGGTTTATTTTGAAAAACATAGTTTTTTAAATCTGAAGTTTCTTTTAAAATTTATATTTTTTATCATCTATTCCAAACCTTATGCAGCAAGATACTCAAAGCTGGAAGAGTTTATGCAGCTTTGCTGGGAAGACAAATCAGGTAAGTTTATATAGCTTTTTATTTTTTAAAACATCATCGATCTCAAAATATTTGGCAAGATTTCATCAAAAATCAATAAAAGGCTTACAAGGTTCTCACCACTTTTAGAGGTGAAGAGAAAGAAATATTTTGTGACAGATTAAGCCACACTCATAGAGTGAGTCATAGCTAGGATCAGAACTCAGAAAACTTGACTCTATTTCCCCATTTTTTCCATTTATCTACCAAATGTTGCCCCCAGGACTTTATAATATTTGCAGGTTGGTTATGGCTAAACATTAAATGAGTTCTTGGGTGATGACACCCATACTTAAGGATAACCTATGTCTTTAACTATCTCAGAAAGAAGACAGACTGTTTCAAATAACTACATAATGTTCTATCGGAATCACTTTTTCTTCAAGCAAAATTCTTTTTTGGCATATTGAATGGATGAAATGAAATATCAAACTCATCTAGTCTTCAATATGTAGCCTTGTGCTACAGCAATGTGAGGAAAAAGCTGAAGGCTTACTGACAGCAATATAATCTCCCTAATACTGAGATTGATCTAGTCTGCAGAGAAAGGGATGGCTGTGGTGCATACAAATGAAGAAGCAGTGCATTTGGAAAGATTGCAGCAAGTCTGATCTGTCTGTCAGCAAAAGAGTGAGGTTGTTCACTAAATATCACAGCCTTCAGCTTAAGAAACCGTGTACAGGAGGCAAAAAGAAGATAACATGAAGGATGAGTGAAGAAAAGAAGCAACTATGTTCTCTGTATTCTCTGATTAAAACACAGTAGAGGAAACCATTCAAAGTTCAATTGATAGACAAGAAAGTCAAGACTGATAGACAAGGGCACAGTCAAGAAACTTTTTTCCTTCATCCTGATGCTGCCAGGACTGTGAGAAGCAGAATGAAACCATAAAATGTTAAACTATTTCAAACATAATTCTTTTTCCTATTCTTGGTGGGAATCATAATGAAATGCTTCTTGAAGGTATTACAAAGCCTATCTTACTCTTTTTTAAATTACTTCATCACATCTTTAATAAGTTAATGTTTAAAAAAAATCTTTTTTTTTCCCCATATAAAAAAATGGAGTAAAAGATGTGCAAGTGCCTGTAATGACTGCAAAATCATCTGGTCATATCTTTATCCTTTAGCACCCACCAGGCCAGCGCTGAAAAAAATGCATTCGATCCCATATGTAAGTCAAGCAACTGAACTTTTGCTTGGCTTGGAAAACTTACACAGATAATAGACCAGTGTTGCAATGTGCTGACCACACTGTAGCAGGAAAGCTGTAACTCAGAGGATGATTCTATGGGATTCCTCCATTACTCTTGTTATGCCCTGGCATGTGTCTGATGCCAAATTAAAAATGGAATGACCGATGTCACTGAATACAAAACTATATTTTTTCCCCAAGCACCTCTTTAGGGTGTTACTCCTTGTGCATACACAGGCACATGAAGAAAAACAGAAAACAAACAATTGATGCAAAACTGTAACATATTCACTGGCTAATTTGGGTACTGAACCAGGCTCCCAGATGTAAAGCACCCAAAATGAGAGTTGAGTACCATTTCAGAGTTATCCAGATTCTTATATAGAGACAATTAACTGTGCCAGGAACCAGCCTTGAGGAAGATGTTGAACAGGCAGTTACAGTTGATCAGACAACTGGGGTAGCTCCCTGCTACGTGAAGCAGTAGTTCCCGACTTCCTACCATGCTCTTCTTACAGTACCTAATGCAGCAATCCATCCAGGTCTGAGATCCACATTTTCTCAGGATAAGAGAGCACAACTAAGGCAGAGTATAGTAGGCAGCATGAGACTGGTGTTATATGATAGACTTAAATATGCATGATAGACTTAAATATGCATGATAGAGGGCGAGGAAAAGGAAGCTGAAGCAGGCTTTTCCTTGAGTATGTAAACCTGCAAATATAGTGGTGCTGCTCACAGACAACTGCTGTTCCCTAAGAAAACTACACTTGGGATCCATTTACCTTGTAATAAAAATGCATTCTCTACTCATAAGATTTTTCACTGTCACTAGACAGAGGTGGGCTGTACTGGGTATAGAGTTGCGAGCTCTCAAGAAGTCTCCAATGAGCATGAAAAATCCCTGTCAACCAGTACACACAGGATACTCTCTCCTAAAAGCTGGACACTAAATATGGTTTTCAGTTCTCGAACAGTTAACAGCAAACGTTTTTAACAAGCATATATGCAGTACCCTGCCTATAACTGTCTTTCAGCTTATTGATCATGACCCAGAACACATTGATGCAAACCATGACGCAAATCCGACAGTAAAAGTATGGCTGAATCCTGCAGTTTGTTGTGGATGGCATTTTTTTTCCAATGTGATTTCCTATTTATTAGGCAAAGGAATTTATGACTTTAGATAGGAAGCGTTTGGGGAATGACACATGGAATCCCAGTAAACATGAACAGCAGAAATCAGACTGGAAATTTTTCTGTTATGCTTTCTCCTAGCTCTGTCCCCCTTGTCTTTCCCCACCCACACCAGTCTCGTGTGTGTGTTTTTAGCATGCTCATACTTTCTGGGCAGGGAGTGACATGCAGCAGAATTTACATTTGTCAACCACTTTCCAAGTCTGGTCTCATGGTCTTTCATGTATGATCTGGCCCTCACTACCTCTAGAGAAGTGTTTATGAGAGATTGTGGCTTCTGACAGTGCTTTCACTTAAGTTCCATTTTTTTGCTGATTTTCTTTGTTATTCAAAGTCTTGTATGATAAGCTAATCAAGAAGAAACAGAAACACTGAAACTATAGAGGGACTGATTGTTATTTGGATGTCTGTTATTTTCAGCGGGCTTTCCTCGTATATCTTCATTATACTTGTTTAATCACTACTTTTTTGTTATATCTTTTTCTTGTCTCTATACAAACAATATATTTCTCTGAGTTTGTGTTGATATAAACTAATAAGGAAGTTCACATTACTGACTTAAATTATTGAAATTGTCTTGTTCAACCTTGATTTGTGTGTTTGGTGAGGTTTAAAAGTCAAAACAAGTTTTAAACTGTATTTCATTCACATTAGTATAAAGACATCTTCACAAAAAATTATGAAAGCTGCTCTTTCCTGCCTGCTATCACCAATGGCCAACACAGAGCTCCTGCATGTATATATATACTGTGTTGTTATCCAGCACGGTATGGTTTATAGCTTAAAAATTGGATTGATTNGGGGCGGCCAGGACAGCCGGCCCGGGCTGAGCGGGGCTGTTCCGTACCGTGTGACGCCTGCTCAGGGATCAAAGCCGGGAGGCAGGAGGCAGCGGGGGGCATTCCTGGTTTGGGACGTGTGTCTGTGCCCTCGGGAGCAGCCGCGGCACGTGCTGGGCCCTGCTTCCCGGGAGGGGGCCGGGCGTCGCTGTGGGGAGAGGTGGGGAGGGGGGTCCGTGCTGTCCTTTCCCTTTTGTTTCCGCCCGTGGGCTTTGTTTTATTAAACTGCCTTTGTCCTGACCCAGGAGGTTTCTTTCCACCTCATCTTCTCCCCCTGCCCTGCTGAGGAGGGGAGTGACAGAGCGGCTGGGTGGCACCCGGTGTCCAGCCAGGGTCAAACCACCACAATTATTAATTCATTAGCAATAAATGTCTATATATTTTTAAACCTTTAAGGCTACATACTCATTACAATATACCAATATACATTCAGTCATTTCACATTCGTCAGTTTCAAATAGCTTCACAAACAGGTACAACCGAGTATGAGTGCCAGCGGCCATAGGCCAAAACCATGACAGGAACTGGGTGAAAATTAAGCAATATTGACAATCATAAGTTACTGCTTGGGCCTGTGCCTTTGCTTCATTTAGTGTAGATCTAGATGGAATCCAATCTAGTGCAATGCAATTTAAAAATTACAGGAGCTTCTTGCATGACATTCCTTCTGAAATGTTTCTATCTCCTCCAGAAAGAGACCTGGGCAGGCAGCTTCCTTAGTTTCCCATATATTTTAGGTACAAAAGTTCACAAGGATGTGATTCTCAGAAATACTGTTGTGTCGACCATTTTTATCAGCTCATTCCATGTGCTTCAATGCAGCTGTACTTTGAAGCATCTAATTCTCCCCAGACCGTGTTTGGGGAATGCCAATGTGGAATCATCAAACTTTGGTTTACGCTCCATGGGGATGCTAGAGGTGAGTGGAAGGACGTCCAATCCAAGTTTTTTACTTTATCTGGACCTAATGACTCTACAAAATCTTACACAAGACTTCGCTGATGAACAATGCAGTCCTCTGTCTTCTAGCCAGTCTTCTAACTTTTGTCACACAAACTGTTTTATCCTCTTTCAATGAAAAATCATACAGTATATTATTCCAAAAAGGAGAATACTTCAAATACTTAGCAAGTGAAACTGCTTTTTGCAATAATGTCAAGAAAATGAAAGAGCTGGAAGCAAATGGAACGTTTCCCAGCCAGGAAAAGCTATACGTAAAAACAGAAGCATCATGTCACCCCCTGACACGAAACTGCCTCATTAACTATATTTCCTGAGTGCAATCAAAATAACTTTAAAAATCCCTCTTTGCCAAACCGGGTTTTACTGCATGCTATCGTCTGACTTCGGAACTACAGTAGTTATTTATTTTAGCTGTAATCTCTGAAGGATTCCTTGATCAGTGAGCATATAGGACCAGTGGTGAGTTCCAGATACTTTTTGCACTGAGACTTCAGTAGCCCTTGGAAGAACTCTTTGACTCTTAGAAGACTTTAAGAAAGTTACTAAGCAGGGTCATTATTGCTGAAGGTGAACTATATTGGCTCTAAATATTGGAAATTATAGATTCTTTTTTTTTACAGTTTAAATGGATTTTTTTTTTAATAACTGCAGAAATCAAAAGGACTGATGTTAAGAAAGTGGTAAAAGTTTGGCTGTCATAACAACTGAGCTCACTGAGTAGAGGAGCCAGAATAGTCTAATTAATTTTTCCCGATGTGCAAAACCTTCAGGGCAGTTTTGTTCAACAGTCAAGTAACAGTGAGTCAATACCCAAAAAAGAAGGAAAATAAAATAATATAGGGAATTAACATATATGTTAAAGCCAATATCCCAAATTCTAACTCAGACAAAACTCCTTTAGATTTCTGATCTTACTGAATTATGATTAGGATTTTAAAGATTTTAGTCTGAAACCCTGTGCAAAGTTAATTTGGAACCAAAGAACAGAAAAGGCTGATACTGTGGGCCTGAAGTTTCATTAAAGAATCAGGTGCTGCCTCCACTGAAATAATTTATTTCTTTACCCAGACAAAGGGGCTTGAATTTAATATTGACTGGGGGTCTTGTCCTGGGATCACGTAAATTATCTTGACTATATTGACTTCACTGTCACAATGCAAATTTACCCTCATAGAAATTGAGTCATCACCAACAAATCTACTTAATCTTGTACTAAATCTTTGCTCAAAGGATAATAATAAAAACATTTGAATTCAACAGGAACCATTGATTTCCTGGAATAAAAGGCTGCAGGTATGCCTACAGTTTTCATATAACTTGTTCTCCTCTGTGACTCTGTTCCCGCTGAAAATTAGTCTAAATTCAGCCACTGGACTCCATGCCAACATCTCAGTTAACCAATAATCCACCTTTAATGATAAACAAAAGAAAAACTGTGCTTGCTGTTTTTGGTAGACAGTTTAGTAGTGCATTAAACTGGGTTATAACACAGGACATAAATTGTCCTCTTTGCTGTATTTTGTTTGCTCACTGTTACAAATGAACATCGTTCCTGCTTGCAACTCTTCTGTGCTGCATATAGAGCAGAGTGGATTTACAAGAGGGCAGCTTTCACTGCCCCGATAGGGCTAGCCAACTTGCATTTCATGCTATGTGACACAGAGCAGCTGAGCTCTCTACAACAGTTTTATCCCCAACAGGGGAGCCCTGAGACACCCTGAGACACTCGGAAGCCACCGAGGCGAAGGGCTCCGGAGCAGA
>WAAD01003469.1:2645-45085 GCA_013389945.1 Fregata magnificens | reverse complement strand
GGTCAATCTGCCTGTACTCTGAGCTATTAGTGGTATTTTACAGTCCTTAACCTGTGGAATTTGCTGTAGGAAGAAAGGAAGTAATTGGAAAAGTAATGACAAAAATGTAACCGTTTATATAACAAAGAAGGAGTTTTTTTAAAAAAAAGAAACCCACAAAAACATCCTGTTAGAAATTCATATTCCATCACTGTTTTCTGCAGCCTGAATGGATTTATAGTATTTTTTTTTTCTCCTTAATTTTCTCTCTGACTGTGGAATGTTGGTAGTGTCACACAAGATTGGCCTGATCTAGCAAGAAGGATGATATCTATCATGAAAGCTCCCATGAGTTTGGATCAAACACGGAAAAGAGAAAGATTGCTTTCCACTGACTGCGTCTGCTTCAATCGAGCCAAAGCAACCTCTGGACTGATTGCAGGGGAATTCCAAGAACACAGATGAACAAACTGACTCACAGTGCTCTAGCTTATCAGTCCCCTGAAAACTAAATGGTGCTACTCAAATCAATCTTGCAGTGCAGCAAGATGTGTCCAGACAGGAAGCTTTTCTGCTCTCGTTAGGATTTTAACAGTGCCATTCACCCTGCCATCTGTTCTTCAGGCCCCTCATCAGAATTTACATTTCTGCAAAGCCAAACCAAATTTAGAGACATTTCTGCTATGAGGTCAGAATACAGGGTCTACACATGACCAAGGATCGGTTCTTCTTAATGTGTCATAGAGCATGAGAACACCTGTCTAGAAAGCTTACGGCAGTGGGTAAATAATCATTCAGTTTAAGGGAACATCCAGAGCCCTGCAGTTATTCCGTGGTATGGCACCAGTTCCCAATTTCCTCAGTATAACAGACGTGCCAGAAATGGGATAATGCATAACTAAATCATTGTTGCATTTTAGCACGCCCCATGACTCTGAACCTTCACAAAGGGGTCTAATTCCTAAGTGACATGAACTGAGCAGCCAAACCACATCTCACAGGAAGTGTGAGATGAAGCCATATATTTCCCTGCTACTTTTTTAGCTCAGATGCATTTGGACACAGACCTTCAGAATAAAACAATGGGGCTTCTCAGAAATTACAGACTTAATATAACTGAATCTGTGTTTTGGAAACTATTATATTATGCATAGTTTGTTAACAAGTTAAGTAGTGTGAAAACTTGTTATGAATACTGGCTGTAGCTGCCTGTACCAGTCTGGGTCCTGAGTAAGTACAGGCATCGCTCGTGGCTGCAGACATTCAAGCTTTGCCTAGTAAGCCTTAGCTACAAAACATCCAAAATGTCTGGTCTGTAGAGAAAGCTAATTGTGAACTAGCTAGTCTTCTGAAATGTTATTTTGGTTTTCAGAAATCATCAAGATCAGCAAAAACTTTCTTGTTTGAACTAAGAAGATTGCAAACTTTCCTTCTTTGATTGTTAGTATAAAGGTTCTGATTCATAAGAGGGTTGGCATTAAAAATTTGCTCCACAAAAATTTACTCCCTTTTGGAAAGACACAATCCCTCCTAATTGAATACAGGAATAAAATTGGTAGCCTATACATAGGGAATTTATTTTGCAAATCCTCATGAACTAACTGCAACAATTTACAAGCAGACAAATAATTTTCCCTTTTTTTCCTGAGATATTACTGGTGTTTGTTGGTAAACCTTTGGTAGGAACTGAGCTGTTCTGCTTTCCCTCTGATCTATTTTATTTTCAGAACCTATCTGATAGTAAGAAAAATCTAATGGCCTCATAGCTAGATTGCTTATTTATTGATTATTCCTTTTCCAAATGAGGTTATTTGCTTACTTTATTTTGGCAATCATCAATATCTAAGGGCTTGGTTTTGCTCTTGCTTTTGTTTACAGAAAAGTTATTTTGGGGCAACTAGCAAAATAACCTAACTTGTTTTCCTGCCTGCTTTCTAGCTCTTTCTGTTTCTTTTTTCTGATATGGCTGTTTTATTGTTGAATGAGAGCTTCCCAAATGCTTCCTCACTTAAAAACTGAAATCCTTTGTCCATACAATGCTTGGCCTTTTTAATTATAGAAGTGATGGTAACAACATTTGGGCTCTCTTATATTTTTGAGAAGCCTCTGGGGAAGGAACTTTGTGATTACCTTACCTAAGTACACAGTGCTTTAAGGTAAAACCACAAAATATTTATTCACCTAGCCAGTACCGGATACCATGGACTGTTAATTTGATTTTGACTTCATACCTGCCCTTGGTTTATTTCTGACTTCTCTCAGTCATCTGTCAGTCAAGCTACCAGGTACAATGTGCTGACATTGCTACATTTCAAAAGATGGTGGGACTGTGACTCCAGCATGTACTTTCTTATAGTACATTTCCCTGGATAGTCCAGGTGTTTTGCTGTCACTCACAATCTGAAAAATGGCGTAAAATCACAAACTGTCATGCCTCCCTTTGCAGCAGGATATTATCATTACACTAGCAATAAGGAAGGTTATAGAATAACAGTTCTGGAAAATGTATTTTCAGAAGGTCTCAGAAAAGCCACTTCTAAGAAGTACATTGAGATGACCTTATTTTTACTTTAGTCCCTTAAACCAGGACCACATTGGACATGGTTGTTTTTGAAAAGTAAGAGAAAATTGAGAGCAGAGGACTCCTCACCGCAAATGCTTTGAGCTCAGTCAAACAGAAGGGTGGGCGGTTTGGATATGTGTGCATGAGTATGCATGAGAGAAGCAGGGGAGGAGGGAGGGATGGTCAGTTGTCTCTTTACCAGCTGTTCTTCTTTCCCATTGATGTTTTGGAGTGCTCTTTCTTCCACGAGGAAAGGGACTCAATTTGGGAAGGCATATATTTTTTTTTTTTTTAAATCACCCACAGTGATTGCAAAAAGCAATTAATATAGCCAGATGACACACCACTTTTCTGAGTTGTGTCAGTTGTATATTGTGAATCCCTCATTTACAGATGGCAATCAGTAGCTAGAAAAGCCCAAGAGTATATAATGGGACAACAAAATTATATCTTAGGATGAATCTTAAGTATGGATTCTAAGGCTTCCACTAAAATGAATCCTTTCATTGTATGGGATTTTCAGCCCCTATGCAGATATTGTTTATATTGCTCCGATGTTTTCTCTTACAATGTATGCTGACTGGATGGTCTTCAGGCCAAAATATTTTTCTGATCATATTTTGAATATGGTGACCTCTTGTTTCGATCAGGCCGACTGACTTTCTGAATGTATAAATGAATGAAAGAATGAATTAGATGTTAATGTAGCTAAGTATGGGTAAATTTACTATCTAGAGATAAATGGATTACTGGTAGCACTGTAAAATCCTCAGATAAGTATTGCCACCATTGTATTACATTTTAGCAAATACATTCGTTAAACAAAGAGCTCTGTGATACAAGCAAGATCTAAAAGGATTAGTCTGGAAAACTGATTTTAAAAATCTATCTTACTTTTACTTGCTTGTTTTCACTCATACTATTTCCTATACTCCCAGCAAGCAGCTTTCTGCTTCCTTTGTCCATGGATCTGTAATAGGTAAACTACTAGCGTAACAAGGAAATGCTTAAATTAAAACACAATATGCATTGATTTCTTCTTAATTCCCTAATGAAATTTTCTTAATATGTTTAGTAAGACTATGTTTCAAGATCTAATGGGGTTTTTTAGGATCTACGCTTTCTCTTAAAACAGATATTTTTTTTTTCCTTAGCACATTTCTTGTTCCAAATACAAGTTTTCTTTTTCATCTTCTACCACTAATTACTGTTCTTCCATCTCAGAAAACTATTACTGGTTTAGCTCTGTGATTTTCTTTTTTTAGTTTTAATATTTTCTTAGAAATCTAGAACCTAATAATTTCATTTGCTGTATGATGGAATTTAAGAGCTTCTCATCAAAGGCAGCCAAGTTATGTGGAGTAACCTGTTTTTTAAGAGGAGGAATAAGGCATTTTTTGGATGGTGATAGACACATTTGATCAGATGAACCTATGCTAAAACATGCTGAACAAGTCTGTGGTTCTCAGAACACTGGGATAACAGGTTTTCTTCTCATCTCGTAACTGAAAAACAAAAAAAGTACCTTGTTGCATGGTACTGTCCCAGGTACTTGAGATTCAAAGGTAAAAATCTAAATTATAAACACTACATATTTCGTTATTATTGTTCTGAAATTTCTCTCCTCAAATATAAATCTTCTCAAATGCATGTCTTATAATTGATAAAGACAAAATCTGAAACCAAATTATTTTTTTGTCCTTACAGGATTAGTTTCTATAAGATTAGAATTAAAAAAAAAAAATATTCAGTGGAGAATTAAGGAGCAGCAAAGGCCAGAATATTTACTACTTGCTTGGATGAGTACTTCCAGTAAAATCAATGGAATGATTCACATACATACACAATTCCTAGTTGTCCTAAGCTGAATTTCAAGAACTGTATAACTTAAGTGTATGTAGGAATAATATATTGAAAATGAAATGTTATGTATTTGTACTAATACCACTTGTCTGTTTAGAAAACTGACATTCATATGACATAGAATAAAAGAAACTCCAGTTCTTCCTACTCTGCAAAAACATATCAGAGAGAGCAATGAGAACATAAGAAACACTGAAGTCATGGAGAAGCAGCTATCACAGTTTATATGTATTTGTTCAACAAGATGTGTTCTTGTATTCAGAAGTGAAATAAGGTCATTGCCTTTTAATAGAAATCAGAATAGAATGATTTTAAATGAACTGGAACTGCACAAACTCAAGTTTGCTAAACTTCTGATTTGTCTGTACATTTGTTTTCATGGGTGATCTCTTTAGTACTCTTCCTCCCTGTAGATTTAAGGGATAAACCACAAGGATAGGAGGGAATAGAAGGTTATTTGAAATAGCCTATGGTAATCAGAAGAAAATGCTCAGAAGCACAGAATATTATAAATGAAAATCTATCACAGGGATTATATAATAATAATGATATGGTGTATCAGAATGCTGATTATGGTACAAAAGTAAAAGTATGTGCTGTGACTCTTAAAAGTGACATTATGGTGGAATTGTGCTGGAGAAGAAAAGCAGAAGCTGAACCTGATGTCCATGACATCAGAAACCTAAAGAAGTCTGGAACCACACACAGATTTCATCCCAGAAGAAAATTATTTGTTCACACCAAGAAATAACCTGGGAATAAGCAAGTATTTATGCACTTTGGATGATCAGTAGACCAACACCTGGGACTGAATTGTAGAGATAAATTATTTAACACTAGAGCTGTATGTTATACTCAAAAGTTGCTTCTGTCAAAGAACCTCACTTTTTATGAGGTAAGGTTCTGGAACACAAAACTTGAAACAGGAATACAAAGAGGAGGAAAAACTCCACGGCCCATAAGTTTACTTGAAATTTTGCCTGGTCCTTAGTGGCTTTTCAAGATTCCTTCCAAGGCAAGTCCTAGCCATCACGCTGAGGCAACAAATCCTGACCAATTTGTACTCTAAGTATCAGTTTCCAGTGCCAAAGTTTTCACTATGGAAATTTTTTAACAATCTCCCTTGCCACTGGCTCTCTACAGGGTATGAATTGATCTGTAAAAACATGTCTTGGTTCCTTACTATTCATAGAGTCATAGAATCATAGACTCATAGAATAGTTTGGGTTGGAAGGGACCTTTAAAGGTCATCTAGTCCAACCCCCCTGCAATGGGCAGGGACATCTTCAACTAGATCAGGTTGCTCAGAGCCCCATCCAAAGTGACCTTGAATGTTTCCAGGGACAGGGCATCTACCACCTCTCTGGGAAACCTGTTCCAGTGTTTCACCACGCTCATCGTAAAAAACTTCTTCCTTATATCTAGCCTAAATCTACCTTCTTTTAGTTTAAAGCCATTACCCCCTGTCCTGCTGCAACAGGCCCTACTAAAAGATCTGTCCCCATCTTTCTTATAAGCCCCCTTTAAGGACTGAAAGGCTGCAGTAAGGTCTCCCTGCAGCCTTCTCTTCTCCAGGCTGAACAACCCCAACTCTCTCAGCCTGTCCTCATAGGAGAGGTGTTCCATCCCTCTGATCATTTTTGTGACCCTCCTCTGGACCCACTTCAACAGGTCCATGTCTTTCCTGTGCTGAGGACTCCAGAGCTGGATGTGGTGCTCCAGGTGGGGTCCCACCAGAGCGGAGCAGAGGGGCAGAATCACCTCCCTCAACCTGCTGGCCACATTTCTTTCAATGCAGCCCAGGATACAGTTGGCTTTCTGGGCTGCGAGTGCACATTGCTGGCTCATGTCCAGCTTTTCATCCACCAGTACCCCCAAGTCCTTCTCCACAGGGCTGCTCTCAGTCCCTTCATCCTCCAGCCTGTATTGATACCAGGGGTTGCCCCGACCCATGTGCAGGACCTTGTACTTGGCCTTGTTGAACCTCATAAGGTTCACATGGGCCCACTTCTTGAGCTTGCCCAGGTCCCTCTGAATGGCATCTCGTCCCTCAGGCATGTCAGCTGCACCACTCAGCTTGGTGTCTTATTCCTTCTTACTCTTAATACAAATTAAATCATTGTGTAGTGTCATTGTATGTCATGTGACAAACACATTTCTTAGCCATACAAGGCTGACAGGAACCTTGTCTTTGATTTACTGTTCCTTTATTAGATGCTTAGTTTTATTTGACTCCCTGAACCCCTCCCCCTCCAAGGTAAATTGCTTGCAAAATTTCTGAGAGGTGACACCAGTGGTATTCAAAACATGTACAGGTTTTCTGTATTATTTTCAAGCCCACTATCACATATTCTAGAATCATTACAAGAAGAAACATTTATCATACAAATATTATTTTAACAGTGCATTTTTCCATTTATTCCAAGCATTACAGAGAGAACCATAAAAAAATAATGCAAGATAGATTAGCAGAGGGTTTGCTTTTGCTCTGCAAGACTTCTACCTTCTTCAGTCACAGTGTTAGTTTCAGGGAACTTCACCAACAACGTCTAGAAGGAATCTTAACACTCTGTGTGTTAAATTTTTAAAGTCTCCAGTGCTGAAGAAGAAAGAATGAAGTGTCCTACCCTACCGAATATGTGGGAGGACCAAAAGCTCCTACTATCTCTGTAGAAGTCTTGTCCTACAAGGTACTGAATATAACTGCTCCTGAATTTTAGATCTTCATGTTCGGGAGAAATTTCCACATTTGAGAAAAAGTTTTTAGTGGTTTTTTTTTTCCTTTAAAAGCAGATGTTGCTAAAAGGTAACTCCATAAACAATGTAAGGCTGTACTGACTAAATGATGCTGAGGTGTTCAAACAGGATTGCATCATTCCATGATTTCCTGTTATTTTTATAGCATTGCTGCACAGACATTCTTCCAACATTCATCAGAGCCAAAGAACACAAAAGGAATAATTCAAAATAGGACTTTCAGAAGAAAAAG
Organism: Fregata magnificens; assembly: GCA_013389945.1. Taxonomy (NCBI): domain Eukaryota; kingdom Metazoa; phylum Chordata; class Aves; order Suliformes; family Fregatidae; genus Fregata; species Fregata magnificens. The sequence continues at coordinate 37,691 of WAAD01003469.1, read as the reverse complement.
ATAACATTATTCCATTACCAGGAACTCTAGCAGGAAACACTTTAACTTTTCCTCAGGTATTTTTCAGCTCCCTTGCACAAGTTTACATGTCCTCTAAAATACAAGCAATCTTGACGGGCAAAACCCGCCTCTTTACTGTATGTCAAAGCACTCAGTAAATGTTATCCTGGAAAGCCTCTGACACTGTTTTCTAAACATGTCTTTAGCAAATTCATGACATATTGACATATTTTCAGGATACTTGAAATTCGTAACTTGTATCATACTCTATTTCACTGACTTGCTCTTCTTTTATGGTAAGTTCTTGTTTTTCCCCTGTGAATAATGTCATCAGAGCTTTACTACAGGGTTTCAAGGATAACGTTGGGTTTTAGTTGTTTTGTTTTGGGTTTTTTTGTTTTTTACTATCCTTAATTAAAATTTATTATTTTCTTTTTTTTTTTTTTTTGCTAATACAGCCATTAAGCCTTTGGACTTCTTTCCTGCAATAGCATAGTGCTGACTCATGTTCAGCTTGTTTTTCCAAGAGTTTTCTGCAAATGCTGGAGGAAAAATAAGAGCTAACCATACAAGCAGCAACTCAGTGAAGTAGAATATGATGTAGAACTTCACATCATCCTGTTCCCCATCCTGCCTGCATTTGCCTACAGGCACTTGAGATGGACCTTGGTCATGCAGCATTCACAGAGGATGTGTGAAAGCCTCCACCATCATGCTGTCCCCCAGACACTTCCCTCACTAAGCATAGACAGTCTTGCCACCTTGACAGCTGAATCCTGTCCCTGTTCAGCAGTCCTTGGATATGTAGTGCCTCATCCTCCCTCTTTTTCTTCTCTTCTATGTAATTTTCCATATGTTATTATCACAAGTCAAGAGAAATTGGTATACTGAATGTAAGCACAGTGGAATAATTAGGGTCTCTTATTGTATTGCATCTTGCAAAGTAACCCAAAGGTGTGATTGTGCCATTCCAGATGATTGGAACTGATAATTTCATTTGAGCTATGCATTTGCCTGACACCTAAAACAAGGAGGAAGGAATTGGCTGATGTGTGCTGCCAGATCATCACTGCTCTATAAAAGCAATTTAAACATTTCCTTTAGCTTGGTACTATATACCCATGGTAAATTATGTGACAGAAGAATGACAGAAGATGCACTTTTGGGTGACTGTCAGGAGCACCGCAGTTTGGAGATTCTGAAGGACTCAAATTCTGAGAGTATAATCTTCCCAGACCATGTTCCTTTGGTTTTATAACCTGGCTTAAGATGTTAAACTAATAAAGTACACTATGTGAAGATTATGCTTGCAAATCAGAAGTGATTATAATTAATCATCCTCCCATTTTAAAGAACATTTTAAGAACTTTGCACTGCCAGTATTTAAATTAGTTCAGTTATACTCTGTAAAGCTCCATAAAATTTACAGCTTTATAAGACTAGCTTGGAGGTTTGATAGCACTGACAGCTCTTCACAGTTTGATAGACATACTAAAGATGTTAAGCAAAAAAATAAAAATAAAATTAATCTTATGTAATAGAAACAAGACCTCATATTTCCTTAAATGTTTCAGGCAAATTTGTAGAAGTCAGAAAAAAAAAAAAATCATAGTCACCTTCTCACTTTCTCATTATATAGAAACAGTTTAGTTTAAATTAGGGTAGAGAGCAGAGAAAACATAACATTTCTGAAGTAATTGATTGAAAGCAAATCACCCAGAAAAGGCGAGAGAGGAGATGGTGTATGGAAAAAAGGATGTGAGTAGGAATCACTACTGTGTATGAGAGACAGGAGAAAATGAAATAAGGTTTAGAGCAATGGCTCCCAACTTTCAAATGAATCTAGCTATTTCTCCCCAAGGCTTTGGAAGAAGAAAAGTGAAAAACTTTGTCAGTATTGTCAATTTCAAAAGTTATGACTTTGGTCCGCATATGACATAGAAGTCCTGGACAATTTTTTTTTCATTTAAATTATACATCCAGGGGAATTTTTATTCTCCAGTTGGCTTTTCAGTTTTCAGAATGTCCTTGACATATTTCACCTCAGTCATGATACTAAAATTTGATCTTTCTAATAAAAGCTAAGATTCTTACAGAATCTGAAGACTGAATGTGTTGCATGCAAAACCATAAAATATCCTGATAAAAAGTTAGAGAGATGCTAGCACTGCATCTTGTTAATTCTTGTTTAATACCTTATAAGTGCTGAGGGTCCTCAAAATTATAAAGAACCTTTAAAAAGAAAAAGGAAAAAAGGATACCATACTTTGTTTGGACTTCACTACGGATCATCACATCCAAGTTCTTTCTGTGTAATATATCCATTGAGACTTTATCATATGGTAGTTTGATTACTACAGCATCCTTGACAAATAAAAACGTCCCATGTTCCCCACCAGAACACTGCTGGAAAAAACATTTTCTTATTCTGTTAACATAAGCAATCTTTCTGAATCTCTTTATAGGTTCCCAGTTTTCTACAATTAACAATTGGTTCTTCTTAATGAATATTACAGTCGATTCTTCATGATTTATTCTAACTGGATTTTTTTTCCTCTGATAAATAAGTTTTAATATACACCAAAATTATTCTGTAGAAGGCTTATTGTCCTTACTATCGAAGAAGTTGGCCTAGTTGATACAAGGGTCCCTCACTGTTAAACAAGCTGAAAATGAAAGGCATAAATATGAAAAATGTATCCAACATAGGGTTAAACTCTTGATGAACTGAACACTGGAAAAGAGCTTGCATGAATGGGTATAATGACTGTGTTACAGAACTCTGCACTGTCTTGACTTGGGCTGAGCACACTGGTTTGTTTAGACTAAAGAAAATGCATATTGCAGGATGAAATTGTAGTGGCAGGCCCTGGGCCAGCTCCTACTGATGAAATTGGAGATTTCTTCAGTGTCTAGAAATAGCATCACGTAAATTCTGCCAGCTATCATGGTTCTGGACTGATATTTGTAGGTTTGGCAAGGTATGGTGGATGGATTCAAGCTTCTAGATAAATACTTCACACAGCTCAGTCCCAGATGCTTTTTCAAATCCAGAAATGTAGACAGGATCCACACAAATTCATTCCAGTAATCATGCTAAGCAAATTTTTCGTTCAAAGGAGAACATTTATTTATCTCAATTCCATAGTAATCTGGGTTCTACTCTCTAAATAGAGGCTTAAAAGCCATTTGGACTGAAACTGTACTATTTGTATGTGCATTAACAGAAATACTGACAATTTCCAAAGTATGGAGAAATCAACTGTAAAAGAAGATCCATTATATGTATAGACTAAAGACACTTAAACTTATGTCCTTATAAGCCTTAAGTACAAAGTTGTATGACAGTATAATATGAGCCAAGGTTGAGTATAGATGAAATCATGGTCACTGAGTATTTTCCTCTCACTTTACTTCTGTATTCATCTTGTTGAAGTACAGTAATGTTAAAACTATCACTTACGCTAAATTAGTCATATAAGATCCTTCTGTGGTCAATGAAGCGAAGTGAATCACTTTTCAGTGGAGTTTATTCCACCAAAAGATATCTGTCTAAGGTGAGTGGATGAATCTCCTTATGAGAGTGTTTGTCTTTTTTCATTGATTATAAAAGAGCGTAAATGACTAGCAAAACCCAGATGTTAACTTTTAGCTGGTTAAAGTCAGGTAAAAATAATCCCACAGCCAATCCTGGAGCCCTTTAAGCCTGTCTATCTCATCTAGGCTGCATAGATTGTTTTACAATTTACTACCTCACAGTCTGCCCTACACAAAGAAAGTCTGTTTCTTCTTGATGAATTTTACCTTTACTTCACTTTTCCAGATAGACCAACTGTCCTTCCTGCACTAATGAGACATGAAAAACATCACACTAAGCTCCAAGCTACAACTACTGGGAAGGCTTGTCCTCTTGGCCTTTCTGACAGAAGTTGTTGAAGTCCTTCTATTTTATCTTTGCTAAACAGAGAGATATGAAGGTAGCACTAAAAGTTTTGTTCATGTTACTACAGTCTTTCACTCTAGTATGGTTGATGTCCCTCTAGTGAAGCAGAGAAGGATGACGTGAAATGTGCAACATGCTTGTCATGTAGGAGCTACTAATGCAGCTGAACAAAATTCACAGTCAAGTACAGAGGGACCAGAGCACAACAATGCGTAAGTGCCTTGGGGCTGACAGAAGTTTTTTAGAGATTTGAAATTTATTCATTATTTACCCCTGATTCCCCCCTTTGAGATATTCTTTGATAGCTATACAGAAGTAACTTTATATCATAGGATTCTACTCACTGAGGTCATTTATCCTCTGTATGATATATATATTTGAAAAATGCTGGAGGGAAAATTGGAGTAAAGAGAGAAGGAAATGGCAGGTAGTTGGACACACTCTACAAATGCAAAGTAGATTTGTGTTGTCTTGGGAAAGAAGACTAGAAGAAATTAGTTGATTTTTCCACTGAAGCTTTAGTGAACCAAAAATTAGGTATATCTGAATTATTTTACAAGTTTAAGAAAGTGAAAAGGGCAATTGCATTTAAGGAAATAGAGATACTTCTTTATATAAAACATTTTTTTGAGGAAAAATATATTGATAATAATACAAACACAGAGGAAAAAAAATCAGCCTTTCTATTGATAGTAATTATTCATTCCATTGTTTTATTGGACTTTTTTGCCTAAAGGCAACAGAGGGTGTCAGTAAGTCATAGAATCATAGACTCATAGAATAGTTTGGGTTGGAAGGGACCTTTAAAGGTCATCTAGTCCAACCCCCCTGCAATGGGCAGGGACATCTTCAACTAGATCAGGTTGCTCAGAGCCCCATCCAAAGTGACCTTGAATGTTTCCAGGGACAGGGCATCTACCACCTCTCTGGGAAACCTGTTCCAGTGTTTCACCACGCTCATCGTAAAAAACTTCTTCCTTATATCTAGCCTAAATCTACCTTCTTTTAGTTTAAAGCCATTACCCCCTGTCCTGCTGCAACAGGCCCTACTAAAAGATCTGTCCCCATCTTTCTTATAAGCCCCCTTTAAGGACTGAAAGGCTGCAGTAAGGTCTCCCTGCAGCCTTCTCTTCTCCAGGCTGAACAACCCCAACTCTCTCAGCCTGTCCTCATAGGAGAGGTGTTCCATCCCTCTGATCATTTTTGTGACCCTCCTCTGGACCCACTTCAACAGGTCCATGTCTTTCCTGTGCTGAGGACTCCAGAGCTGGATGTGGTGCTCCAGGTGGGGTCCCACCAGAGCGGAGCAGAGGGGCAGAATCACCTCCCTCAACCTGCTGGCCATGCTTCTTTTGCTGCAGAAGTCCAGATGGATGACATCGGTAGCTCTTCCCTTGTCCACTGATGTAGTCACTCCTTCATAGAAGGCCATTAGGTTGGTCAGGCAGGACTTGCCCTTGGTGAAGCCATCCTGGCTGTCTTGAATCACCTCCCTGTCTTCCATGTGCCTTAGCACAGCTTCTAGGAGTATCTGTTCCATGATCTTCCCAGGCATAGAGGTGAGGCTGACAGGTCAGTAGTTCCCAGGGTCCTCCTTTCTACCCATTTTAAAAATGGGTGCAATATTTCCCTTTTTCCAGTCACCAGGGACTTCATCTGACTGCTATGACTTTTCAAATATCGTGGAGAGTGGTTTGGCAACTACATCAGCCAATTCGCTCAGGACTCTGGGATGCATCTTGTCAGGTCCCATAGACTTACGTATGTTTATCTGATGTATCTGATGTAGTGAAACACACAAATTCTTTTCATTACCTGCACGTGAGAAAAAACATCTTAGGCAGCTTTTTAGAAGTGTGCTTTATTGAACTGAGACCTCCTGTTCCAAAAGGAGTCAGTTACCTTACACATTTCTACTTCATAATTATGACTATACAGCGTGATCTGAAGGAGCTAAATGGAAGTAATACACAGGATCTCTGGAAAGTAGAAAGGAATAGTTAAGTGACTCAGAGATAAAATGGTAAACATATTGAGAAATTATGAGAACAACTTGTTTCCTTAAAGACGACACAGCAATGAGATTTCAAATGTCAGCCTTCAACTATGAGCCGTAATCACTCTATTAATCATCCGTAATGAACTGAAGTATTTCAAGCAGAGATGTAGTCTTTTTGTAATATATTGTAGGGAACTACAGGATGACAATTATGATTACATTATTACAAATATGCTGAAAATTTTGGAAGTTTAACATCCATTTCTTTAATAATCTCACAGACATTGTCAACTGTCATCTACTATGTTTGATTACTCACTACATGAGGAACATCAGTTCAAAGAGCACCCAGAATAACAAAGCAATAGGGAGGGACATACTAACTAAAGTTATTCCATGACAATCCACTTGGGATACATAGCAAAAAATTGAAGATAATTTTGATTGAAACTGCCTGCTAGAAATCTTTGGTCATTTCCTATAAGAATGGAAACAAAAGAAATGCTTTATTTCCCAGAGGAGAAGAAAAACACAAAAACGCAATCAGGATTGCAACTTCCAGGCTGCTAAAACTTCAGTGTTTTTTCCCACCATGCAGAATTGCACATCTAATGGCCAAATTATTTTTTTGTTACATGAAAATATTATGCAAGTATAAATAGAATTAAAATTTTAAAATCCTAAGACATATATTTCTTTCAGCATTTATGGTAGCTGTACTCTGAGTTCCCTGTAAAAAAACATATATGGCTTGGAAAAACCAAGCAAAGAAAATGGATACCTCTTTATTTTGTAATATAAACACTAAACATGAAAAATGTCAATTTATGGTAGTAATCCAAGAGCAATCTCAAATCATGTCAACTATCCTGTTCAAGTCAGTAAGTAACACCATTGATAATAATGTTCCAATTTCAGTTTATTTTCTTTTAAAATATATTTTATAGATACAATGTGGACAAAAGAACTTAAATTCTTCACAAAAATGTTTATATAATAGCTCACTGCACTAAGATGTTCCTAGAAACAAACTCCAAGTTGTTTTTTAAATTTTTTTTCCTTCAGCTGTGGGTTTTTTGCAATTTCATTTTGCAAAAGATGATTGTAATTCATCGGTTTCTTGCAAGGTGGGGTTTTTTTTTGTGTTTTTTTTTTTTCTCCTCCCTTTCCACAGAAAGTACACTTGAGACATTTTAATCATTCTGTTAGATTATGTTCTTTGCATAGATGAGTGCCCTATGAGTAAAGATAAGTGTTTAGTGTACAAGATGGTGCAAAGACAAGCACAGAAAAGTAGTGTTGGGCCCAATGTTTGACAGAGCTTAATATAAATCCCAAACTCTTCCAAACATCTTCACTGTTGTTCAGAAAGAAAGGAGTTTGCAACTTTTTCTGCCCTGAAATAAAAGTTGCACAGAGAAAGTTGCAAGTGTTCCAAAGATACATATTTCATACCTCTGTATTTACATCACACTGCTTTTCAATCATGTGCCATGTCCAGCTGAATTTGAATTCTAATTTTTAATATATTTTCATTCTGTTTATCTATATGATGTCATAAATAGAAGTTAAACAATTAATACCTCTTCTGGAAAACTTGATGTTTACTATGGAAGGGAATACAGGTAAGTATATTAAAATAAAAGGACACAAACTTCTACTTGACATAAATAAATAAAATGGCAACATTTGCAAGGTGGCAAAGTTTGGCTTTTTCAGTTTACAGAATTTTCTCATATGCATTAAACACAAAAGTTTGAATTCTGGTCAAATAACTACCTTATACATGTTTTTAACAGTTTTATATAATCATTCTACCTGGGAATTTGTGTCTTGAGATCTCCAGGAATGCTGGAGCAGAAAGACCAGAAATACACTGCAAGGGTGTAAAACATGATTTTTCCTGTATTTGGTCAATATTTCATCCTGGAATTTTTATTTAGAAGCAAACATACATAAACCAGACAAATTATTAGGGAGGATATGAAATCTTCATTGAGAAAGCACAAAATATACTCCTTGAACAAAACCAATTATTTCTTTGTATATAGGCAGTTGTTAGATGGACCACTAAACAGAAGGAGCAAGAGCCAGGCATGAGGATGAGATACAGTTGCCTAAGCAAAGGCACCTAGAGACTTTTGTAATGTAATTGTACTGGGTCTGGCTGAGGGGGAGCTGCTTTTCCCCACGCCAGCCTGCTGTGCTCTGTGTTGGTGGCTGGAGGCGGCACCAGNGGGGGCATTCCTGGTTTGGGACGTGTGTCTGTGTCCTCGGGAGCAGCCGCGGCACGTGCTGGGGCCCTGCTTCCCGGGAGGGGGCTGGGCGTCGCTGTGGTGAGAGGTGGGGAGTGGGGTCCGTGTTGTCCTTTCCCTTTTGTTTCCGCACGTGGCCTTTGTTTTATTAAACTGCTTTTGTCCTGACCCAGGAGGTCTCTTTCCACCTCATTTTCTCCCCCTGCCCTGCTAAGGAGGGGAGTGATAGAGCGGCTTGGTGGCACCTGGTGTCCAGCCGGGGTCAAGCCACCACAGTAATATATTTGATTCAACGAAATAGGCCCTGGTTTTATTGATATATGTTATATTAGACTGCTATTCTGTATTGAAATAAATTTTATGTTGGAATTAACTATTTAACTCCACAGACTATGACAATATCCTTGTTTGACTGACTTAGACATATATTTATGCAAGCTGAATTCCACACCAAGTATGTCAATATGATAAATTAATGTTGTGATTAGTATACTGAATATTTACTCATTAACTTGCTGCACATGGCATCCTTCAACTTTTAGTAAAAAGTATTCTCATTTAACAATGTTTTGAAAAGCTGGAGATAGATAAGAGGAGACATGGTCTAAGTCTGTCAGTAACTTTTAAAAAATATACTAGTTTTAGTTTGAATTTCAAATTAGAATTTACTTTGAATTAGGAAATCATCAATTTTAATCTAAGACACAGAAGCTGGAATTTCAACAAACTCAAACTTCATTTTACAATACAAAAATGAAACTGAAAATTTTTAAACACAAAAAATACTTATTTGAGTTTATTTTAAAGGATTCGTTGGAAAAAATCCTTAACAGCCTTAGCTATAAATACATATATTTTTTGCAGAAGCTTTAAAATTGCCTTTTCGTCATCTTAGTCTAATTTATCCTGAAGAAGTCCTTCCTTAAGAAGTCCCTTCCTTAAGTGAAGGAGAAAGAACATGACTAAATCAAATAACATCTAAAAAAAAAAAAACCAAAAAAAATTTCTGTAGATGGTAGACTTTATTCCATTATTTCATCTTTGTTACTTTTAGATTTTTTAAAGGAATGTAATATTCTATTGTGTTATATACATTTTAGAATAGCTATAGCAATACTTCATGATATTTCTATAGAGTCCTGATAGTTTAGATCCTACTAAATCTTACAGGACCTTTTTGTGACTGGTCAAAGCAATATCTAGGTAAGGTATTCTTAGAGGGAGTCATTTGAACAGGGAAGCGAGGTGGTAACTTGTAAAAGCCTGAGAAGAGGTGATTGCAGTTGTCAAGATGAAAGATGATCATTAGGTCCTAATATTAGGTTTTGGAGGGAGAACAAAGCAAGAGCTCTTAATTTCTTTCCTTACCTTAATGCATAGCTTAGGAAATGTTCTTTTCTGCAGAGGTTTTATTCAGGAATTACCTCACAAAGATGTCACTAAAGATCAAATGCACAAATGTAAGATATAGGAGAATAGGTACTGAAATGTAACATAATTACGAAAAATGAGGCCTGGAAATAAATCTGAACACATTTAGTTATGAAGTAAAGTAACAGACTAGAATTTATATTCTTAAATAAGGCAAATAATTTTTGACAGATATAATAAGTGTAAATCTCATATTAAAAATAATTTTAAATTTTCCTATCATATGGAAATCTGGAAATGTTTTGAAACATCTAATTAATCTGCCCTCTTACTTTGCTGTGCAATCAACAATGTACCCTAGAGCCAATGCCAATCATTTTCTTGATGGGTAGAACATCTCAGGTTCAATTCTCAAAAACCAAATCCTTTTTCTTGACTGTGTCCAGCTCAGGGATCTATCTAGCTTTTTTCTACAACGATGCAATAACTTTCAATCCATCAGAATTCGATGATTTTAAAAGAGCAAGTTAAACAGAATAACTTGAGTAATTCATTCTTACTAAAAATTTATTTTTCAATGTTTTATTTGGGTAAAGGGGGAAATAGGTGTTTTCTATTTTACTCTTCCCCATTGTTCCCAGGCTTCATCATCTTCCATTTATGTACTATGAATAATAAGGCCAATGAAGAGAGAAATTAGTATACACAAAGCAATGCTAAAAAGATCATATTTTCTACCAGATTTCTTTTTATGTCTCTCAGATACCTTTGATGCTGATATGACATCCCCTTGGTACTTACATAGCGCAACATCCTGTTTTTTGCTACTCCTAATAATAATGTTCACAGCATTTTGGGAATAATTCTGCTCAAAATCAAAACTCAAAGTATCTGTAGAGCTGTTCAGAGATTATGCACTTTGCAGATATAGCAGAATTTGTATGCCAATCAGTATGATTTTGAATTTCTTGCTAATGTCATTTTAAAGGGCCATTTTTTAAACTGGAAAGATAAATTCATGCTATGCATCCATGTATATTTATATTTTATTCAGTGAAATTTGCTAGATTGAAAAAAAAAAGCTTTAAATTTGATCTGTGTTTATTTTAGACATTCACAGCAACTCTAAGAGGATCAAGACTTTATCATGATATGAGGTATACAAACCCTTCAGGAGGAGCATTTTCTGTCTCAATAATTCACAGCTGAGTTTAATGAAGAGGGATAGCTTCACATTCAAGTCAAGATTAAACTAATATTTTAAGACTAAAGTTGCTTATAGAGGAAGTCCAGGATATATTTCTGAGTGAGTCTGGATGTTGAATAACAGAATATATTGCTTGTTTCTACGAGAGCAAATGCAGCACTTGATATCTGAGTAACGAAGGCACAAAGTGTATTAAACAATTGTTCTGAGAAAAAAAAATAAAAAGATGAAATATGGTTTCATTATCATCAGTTTTTTAAATTTGCATAAATTTTGAAGTTTTCTATTACAGTATATAAAAGTAACTATCACTTGATATATCACCCAATATCCTAGTCATGAAGAGCCACATTCTCTTTGCCTAAACTTAATCTAAACCCCAATGTAGGGGGATTTCCAGTGCAATGATAGTCCCCCTAACAAATGGGATACTCCATTTTATGCCACTGCGTTCCCCCAGTACTTTGAAAAGAATTCTGAGTCTGTCTCAAAAAGCCCTGCCATCAGGAAAGTAAACTCTTTTAGGACTGCAGTGAAAAGATGTATATACTCTGTTCAAATTCCTGCAATGATCTTCTTGCATCACAAGTTATTCCTTCACACAGCATTGGCTCAAAGCGAAACACTTCTCATATATTCCTATACTAGTTAGAGCACTCATTCAGAAAATTACAGAGCTGAACTCTAACTTTGTTAACCAAAGAGAGCGTAGACTTACTATTGCATAGCTTATGGCTCCTGGGAGCTAGGTAGAGGAAGGACATGTAGAACCTTAAATACACTCAGCAGGTAATTTTCAATGGAATTTGACAGAACATTGTTTGCTTCAGCTAACATTCATGAAGACAAAGTTAAATGGAAAATGCTATTTTAGGTACACATTTTGCCACACGTATTAGATATAACTTAATATACAATATATCACAGTGACCATACCCATCTAAAGGTTACATAAGTTACAGTGTGTTATGTCTTTACTAGGAGGAGGATGGTAAACTCACTGGTTTCTGTGAACAGAGGAGTCAGAGTAGTTGCTCACTGGCAGAGGATAACAACTGAGAGGAAGGGAAGAAAAATAAAATGGATGGTGGAAAAAAATCTTTAAAGAGGGAAAATAGCAAGTTCAATTGGAACAATGTGAAAAGAAGCAAAGTATTCAGAAGTAAAATATATACGTCATATAAAAAATGACGGAAAATGCCAGTCATCCCTACTTTATCTTAAAAGAAAGACATTTCTCTGATTTTCCATCTGACGTGGTAAGGCATTCGTTTTGTATGACTTAAGGCAACCAAGAGTTAAGAATCTAGTCTAAGATGGTCTCGCAAGATCCTTCTGACACACTGAAGAGAAATAAGCACTTTCACCTGTTTTTTTGTTTAACCTTGTCATGGTTTAACCCCAGCTGGCAACTAAGCTGCTCGCTCACTCCCCCACAGTGGGATGGGGGAGAGAATGGGAAGGGCAAAAGTGAGAAAACTCGTGGGTTGAGATAAAGACTGTTTAATAAGTAAAGCAAAAGCCGCACGCACAAGCAAAGCAAAACAAGGAATTCATTCACTGCTTCCCATCAGCAGGCAGGTATTCAGCCATCTCCAGAAAAGCAGGGCTCCATCACACGTAACGGTTACCTGGGAAGACAAACACCATCACTCCAGACATCCCCCTTCCTTCTTCTTCCTCCAGCTTTATATGCTGAGCATGGCATCATATGGTGTGGAATAGCCCTTTGGTCAGTTGGGGTCAGCTGTCCCAGCTGTGTCCCTCCCAATTTCTTGTGCACCCCCAGCCTACTTGCTGGTGGGGTGGTGTGGGAAGCAGAAAAGGCCTTGACTCCGTGTAAGCACTGCTCAGCAATAACAAAAACATCCCTGTATTATGAACAGTGTTTCCAGCACAAATCCAAAACACAGCCCCATACTAGTTACTAGGAAGAAAATGAATTCTATCCCAGCCAAAACTGACACAAACCTTAAGGCTGGGATTTAAGAAAATAGGATGAATCATCTTCTACAGCTGTCATCAACTAGGGGAAGGAAAAAAAAGTAGAAGACCTTTTCCTTTAAACATCTTAAGTTAGGTGAGATGACTCCCACTTTTAATCACCTCAGCCATATAACTGAATATTCATAATTTACGTAAAAGGAAGTAGAATAACTTGGTTCTTTCTAATATCCATTTCAAAGTGAGCCCTTGAATTTAATTTCTCAACACATTTGTTAAATAGCATCTGAAATACGTATACTTGCTTGCTTTCTTCCAAAATGGAGCAATTTGGCAAAATTTTTGGAGTGTCTGTTAACCTGAAGCTTTATCTATGAATAAGTGACACAACTCAGTTTCCTCTAAAGGACAACAAATAAAATATTACATTACCAGCAAGCCTGTAAAGATTGAAGTCTATATTTCTGAATAACATCAAAATAAAGTAAAAGACAAAGTGGGAAGAAAGTCTAGGGCTCTGAAACTGCAGAGAGCTTCCCAATTCGTGGTCTGTATTTCCAAATTCTATACCAATACATTACATCAAAACACTCTGTCAGCTTTTCAAAATGTTAGTTCTGAAACCTGCAGAGAATAACAGTTTTAACAGATGTCAAGGTTAGATTTTCCTTGCAAGAATACAAAACTTTGGCTTTTTTACACCAAGTTTTACACCTTTATCAAAATTGTATTTATAATGTAATTTCTCAGCTTAACTAACGTTTCCACCCCCCCAAAAAAACCTTACTCAGTTCAAAGGTAACTTAGATACCCCATATAAATAAACATTGGCTTGACTTAAATATGATGGGATGGAAATAGAATGGACTTACCATTAACTTGATGTCTCTTCAGTGTAGAGAGGGTTTTGTACTGATTTTTGAGTATACAAAAAAGGGAAATGGAAGAAGTAAGCATGAAGCAAATTTCGGGGGATGGGGAAGATTATTTACCCAGCAAACTTGTTAGTTTTCTTGTCTTCTTGATCATATGGGTCAAAACAATGTTTTATTGAGATCCCAGAAATCCCTACAGAAACTCTTCCAGCTTTGCAACAAACCTTTATCTCACAATGAGCCTCACCATTAAGAATGTATGTGAATATCTGTAGTCTCTTTCCATAGGAATAAGTGAAGAGTGCAGTACCATCAAGAATTTGAGATTATTTAATTGGGAGTCTCAAATGTATCCATGTCTTCTCTTTTTTTGAGGTTATTTTCCTATCTGCCTCACCTCTGTTGTCCATGCCTTTCTCCCATTACCACCCCACATGCACCCTGTCTCAGCTCCTGCAATCCAACTCTCTTGCCTCCAGCACCCTTTTCCCCCAGTCTGACTGCATTTCATGCAATTTTTTCAAGTCCAGCCTTCCACGAATCTGGCCTTTATTTTACCCAGACTAAAGCCCCTTCCTTCTCAAATCCAGCTTTCATTGGAGACTCCTAAGAAACCCTCACAGCCAAGCTACTTTCTTGCAGTTGCAGTCCAAGTCCTGATCACACGTCCTTTCACTTTACATCACCTCCCCTACCTTTGCTCTCCCCATTGCACAGACAGCCTCTGCTTCTTATTTAATTTATTGCTTTTATGCACTAAGAGTGTGCCTCAGCCTCACTTGCAGCTTTTGGCCCCATTTACATTCTTGATTAGTGCCTTCTTTGGCTGAAAGGATGTGTTACACTCTAGCAGTTGTTACTGGAGAGGAAAGAGAAATGAAAGAAAAGGAGGAGGGGAGACACAAAAGCTTGACAGATTTTTTCTTGAGCTTCTTGAACTATGGCAGTTTTTCCTTTCTCTACTTATCTTTCATGCTTCCCCGCCAGTGTTTCCTGTTATAGAACCACTGATTTAAATACAAGATACTAAAGTTTTTCAAAAGTTTATAAAGATGTCTCTGAATCCTGGGCCTTTTCTAAGGGTGAGCAGTCACCTATTCTGGTGGGAAGCTGGAAGGCAGAAAAGGAATTAAAAAGCAAATTAAAACCATCATTCCAACTTCACCTAAAATATAGTTTAAATTACCAAATGAGTAAAAACGAAGAAACCTAATTCTATAGATGTGTTGCTGGGAAACAAACATGATAACATGGTGGAGTGGCAAAAAAGTACTCCCTTCTACTGTAGAAAACAGCTTAATGCCTGGTTCTGTGTTCATCTCTTTCTCCTACTTTTCCTCAAGTCCTAAAATACATGCCAAAGTACATACTTACAGATGTTCATTCTAATATTAACATGCATAATGTTAAGAATAAAGATAAAGGTAAAATTGTAACTGCAGAGAAGGCATTTTCTTAAAATCATTTTCATAACAATGAAGAAAACAGTTTCCAGGAAGAAAAAAATCCACAGAGAGTAAGTAAATGTTCACATTGTCTTTGTTTGGTAATGACATCAGTATTGAAAAAATAAGTAAATGTATTTTTTCACTCAAAAGATTTGACCAGCTCAGTTCTATCTTAAATAATCTCACTGTCACTCTAAATCAGCTATTTCAATTGCTTTGGGAAACAAAGGAATATCAGGAGAACTCTTAGGACTAGTGTTCTGCAAAGGCATCTTGATGTCAACATCACTTTTTAAAACAACATTTTACAGAAGCATGAACTGTTCACTCTTATTACTAGCAAGTAGTGAATAGCTAGAGATAGTCTGTTTTTTCTTCGGTCAAATAGGAAAGAGGCCAGTTTCCAAATTCCCTTAAGTTTGCATCAGTAAAATTAAACCCAGAATCAAACTTAATGTATTAAAAACATGCAACGGTGTGTTTGCCTAAGTCATACTCAGCTGAGCATAAAAACAGTAGGAAAAAACCACTACTAAATATTGGCCTCCTACATTTTTAGCTCTTTTAACTTACATTAATTGAATGGATTTATCAGTGACATCCTGATGCTCTTGCTCACCTGACTTCCATGTTACCACTCAAACCACAATTGCACATGAAGTTTTTAAAGAACTTTTTTCTCTACCTGATGGTACTATTCCTTCTTGCTCGTCCTAGGTACCAGGTCTTGGTTCTGCCTGCATTTAATTTCCTTGATTGGCTCTTATTTCCCCAAACCCTGTCTCAGGCTTAGTTCTAGACTAGCTTTTGCACAGGTCTTGTGCGTGAGTTTTGTGCTCTACATCATGTTATGGCTTAAACTGAAGTGAAATTAATAGAAATTAATGATAGACAAGAACTCATTAGCTCATATACGAAAATTAGCCACACACAGTGGACTTTTTAGCAGAAATATAACAGAATTTGAATCCAATGGAGCTTCTAAGAATTTTGTTACTCAGGAATATTTAAAATAATTTGAGGTGTTTATATAATCTTTTTTTTTCATGGGCTTTACTCATTTTGCTAAATCTTTTTCCATCTCCTACACTTGACTAATGTTTTAGTAATTGCAATACCAAGGATCTGCTTGTCACTGCTGATAAATTGTTTCTGTGTACTCTTTTAGCATCCTTTCTTAGTTTTGAACTTTCCTCCTATGTATTATTTTTGAACTATGTCACACTGGACATATTTAATTTCAGATCTAAAGCACTATAGCTAGATTTGATCTATTAGGGAAAAAAAACCCCAAACTCTTTTCAGCTTCTAACATTTTTAACAGAAGTACAGAACATTTCACGGGATATAAAATTAGGAGCAGTCTTCAGGGAGTAACTCATGTAATACACTGTAAAGGCCTTTGTCTCCTACGTACTGTTTTATGCATCTTCTTCTAACGGCTACAACTTTCCTAGACACTCAGTTTATATACCACTTCTGAAGAATTTTTCTCCCAGTTTAAAATACCTACAGTATTAATATAAATATGGAAATGTTGTATGTAAGGAGAATTAAAAAAAAAAAGAATTTAGGAGTTTGTCTAAACACGAAAATCTGTTAGATTTTCTAATACAGTGAGGTGCTCTGATAAAAATCAGTCTAGCATAGCCAGAAGAATTCAGTGAACCTGAAATGTATATGCATAAAAAATTTGTAGTCTACAGTATGCACAATAGCTTTCCTCTCAGACCACATACCATGTAACAGTACATGCAGAATGCTTTGTAAGAACCAATTCAAAACTTCTTTTTAATAAAATCACTGTGAGTTGGTACCTCCTGATTGCACATCAAATACATAGATGAGAATTTCAATCTGAGGATTTACAAATTATGTTTATACATAGGTGCCTAGGTTGAAGTTGGTCAGGGTGTTTAAATAAAGGGATTTATTGTTATGGCCCATTTAAAATTGTTTGTGCAATGAAATTCTGGTTTTGTAAACATTCCATTTTTGTTGACAATTGGAATTGGAGCCCATCTTTATTTCACTCTAATGCTGTAACTACATGATGATAGTGCATGAACCTGGCCCATTCATGAGTCTCACATGGATTAGAGATGGTTATTTCTACATTGCCTCCAAACGATGGATGAAATTCATACAACATGGTGGTAGTTAGGCAATCAATATTTTTCACGATTTTCAATTTTTTTTTCTGTCAAGCAGAAATAAAACCAATAATTTCTGCAATGTCTTAGAAAACAAACAACACATAATTGAAAATAAATCATGGTCATAAACTAATCCTGTGGAGATTCTTTGTCACAACTTTATATTTGAAATACACATTGACAAGGACTTAGTACGCTGGAATTCTTCATAAAATCTGTTTAAAATAGATGCATCCTGCCTCATATGATGATTTTTTTTTTTTTTTTTAAATGAGGATGTGACCATTTAAACAAAGGAATGTTGAAGGATCAAGTAATGCAATGAGGGAGAAGAATGCTGAGCTCAGTCAAAGAGGGCTGGATTTCGTTGAGGAAACTAGAGAGGACTTTCATCACATGTGTAGGAAGAAGAGAGGACGTAGGGATAACTAGCTGATAAAAATAAGAGAAGTGAAATAAGAAACATTTCCCAGTAATCTGCATTACTTTGTGCTTTTTCTTCTCAGTGAGAAAAACAATGGTATGTTCAGAAATTTGGTACAAAGCCTATGTGTTGCTGTATGCATTTTTCCACGGCCATTAAGTGTCATCTGAAGAAACATAAATAAAAAAACCCCAACCAACCAACCAACCAACCAAAAAACCTAGAAAGTCCACAACTTCAGTAAGGTCTGAGGAAACCCATAAGGATCCTAGTAAGTGATCCAAAGTAAATGCTCAGGACAGGTGATTGGACCAGGAGCTCTGTCTTGCAGGGGCCCACGATACTGCCATTACGGAGGGGAAAAGTTAACACCCTCCAGAACCCAGAGGTAAAATCAGAGAAGCATAGAATAGGTTGGGTTGGAACGGACCTTTAAAAGTCGTCTAGTCCAACCCATCTGCAGTGAGCAGGGACATCTTCAACTAGATCAGGTTGCTCAAAGCCCCATCCAACCTAACCTTGAATATTTCCAGCGATGGGGCATCTACCATGCCCATGATGTGGGCACTTTTGGCAGGATTCCCTGGCAGAAATCATTGGTGTCTAACAGCAGTCATTCAGCCAGCATCTGCCACAGATGACTTAGAACAATATTTCCAGCATCCAGTGTTATATTCACTTACTTGGATAGATCAGCTTGTAAAGTAATTTCCACCTACATGGGGGAAAAGCTACTTTCAAATACAGCCCTGAGACCCAGCACTAAACAGCTCTCCTCTCAACACCTTTCACTCCAGCACATTCTAGCATGCATTTTTTTTTTTCCACCCAAATGTAGCTCTGTTCATTGTCAGGTAAGCTCCCTTAGCAATCTTCCACTGCCAACAGCACTTTCTAAAGAGCAGTTCTAAACTTTCCTTGCAGGATACTTTTTACACACCATGAATTTTATTGGCGAAGCACAAAGAAACTTTCAATTTTAAATACAAAATTATGAAGCATCTTTTACCTCTTTTTTCATGTCTTAGCACTATTCAGGACTAGTACTCTGTGAAGTGAACCACTGGTCACATCTACACTGCATACTGCTCAGTCTGGATCTTCGTTGGTATTAATGTAATGCTCCAGTGCCCCTTAAAGAAAAAAATCTATTTGTTTTTTTTGATTTGTTTTGCTATTTTTCCCATTCAGAATTGTCCAAATGAAATAGCAGTGCAGCAGTGTTTTTTTAGTTACCAAAGAGTGACCAGCAGGGAGTGGCTCTGTGGAGAAGTCCCTGAGAGTCCTGGTAGACAACAAGTTGACCATGACCCAGCAATGTGCCCTTGCAGCAGAGGCGGCCAACAGTCTCCTTGGCTGCACCAGGCAGAGTGTTGCCAGCAGGTCAAGGGAGGCTTCCCCTCTGCTCAGCCGTGGTGAGACACATCTAGGTGCTGTATCCAGTGCTGGGCTCCCCAGTACAAAACAAACATGGAGATACTGGAGTGAGTCCAGCACAGGGCCAAGAAAATGATTAAGGGACTGGAGCATCTTTCACATGAGGAGGGACTGGGAGAGCTGGGACTATTCAGCCTGTAGAAGAGAAGGCTCAGTGTGTACGAATACCTGATGTGGGACACGGACAGGGGTGTAAAGAAGATGGAGCCAGACTCTTCTCAGTGGTGCCCAGTGACAGGACAAGAGAAACTGGGCACAAGCTGAAATACAGGAAATGCCAATTGACCACAAGGAAGATTTATTTATTTATTTATTTATTGTGACGGTGGTCAGACACTGGAATAGATCATCCAGGGAGGTTGTAGATTTTCCACCCTTATTAAAACCTGATTGGGCACAGTTCTGGGCAACCTGCTCTACCTGACCTTGCTCTGAACAGGAGTTTAGATTAGATGATTGTCAGAGGTTTCCAGCTGCAAATATTCTGTGATTCTGTGACTGTAGGTGTGGGACTGTATGGAATTGCAAAGCATATGAGCATAGTATTAGGCCCAAACTTGGTAGAGAAATTTTTTTTCTTGGAATTGTTCTTGGATTGAACTATCCTCCTGAAGAGTACTTTCTGTTCACTCCAGAAGGTACCTAGAACTGGTCTGCAGGCAATTGTGGAAAATCAGAGAAACAGTGGACTGGAGAAAGATATATGCAAACTAACCCAACAGTTCAAATAAGTTATTCACTTTCTTTTTACAATAGCTTTTCTACAAATATGAAGATTGTATTTAGGCTAAGCTACTCCAACTCTTTCTATGTTTAAAGTCATGCTTACTATAGCTCTGACCATTATTTGACATTAAAGGTGCACATTTCTTAAAAATTGATTGATTTCCAAAAAAGAAAAATGTGTTAAACCAGTGTCGTATGTACATAACATCACTTACCAGCACTGTGATGGACTTTTTCCTATTATACTACTGTTATGTAGTTTGCATTTGATTTCTTTTATACAGTTCATTACCAACTTTCCATTCTTTTGTGATGGGGAATGTTTAGAAATTATTTCTGCAGAAAAAAAAAAAAGCCATTGTTTCTTAGAAATTCCAATAATTTTACTTTTTTTTGATACATCTCAGCAAACATTCTAGTCTATATTTTCTCTTTAAAAAAAATAAAGCTTTTAGCCATGAAAATTTGCATTATCATTTCTCAATAGTACCTTGACTAAAATTCCAATGGAAAGTCAATGGAAGTACGTTCACTGAGTTAACAGGGTTCTGGGAGTAGTCCCAGTCCAGACTTCATGATTCTGACCAAAGTTTTACTCTGATTAAATACAGAACTGGCAAGAAATATTTAATGTTTCCTCCTACTGTACACTACTATATAATACAGCAAATTAATATCAGCTCAGATCTTCTATCTAAAATAACAAGAGTCAAAGATTAGACCTAGTTGACTTTAAAACACCTACACATTTTTCCTAGAATAATTATCAGGGAATTGTTTATATAATTTTGTAAGTCTATAACTAGTTGTTAGAACTCAATGGGAAAAATATTAACTGCCTGAAAGCAATATTATCCGTGTAAATTACCTTTTTATTTTTTTCTTGTCCAATATCACATCTGTTACCTCGAGCAGAATTCCACAATGAAGTAGGTGCTGAACTTTTTTGCACATTCTTTCCCATGCTTTAAATGTGTTTATTTTTTGTATGAGTGGACAAACTTAACTGTGGAAGAAAAGAATGATTGAAGTTCAGGGAAAATTTCCCATAACTTCAATCATTCATTGCAGCAGGTGTAGCTGAATGTCATCCACAAAATGATGAAATAGGTATAAATAAAAAAATTAAGGGAGAAAAAGCTCTTGTAAAAATAATGCATATGTAACAATGTAAGGGAATGAAAAGACTATGAGATATAAACTGCAACCCTACATTCACATACGGCTAGAAACAACTCAGGACAGGTAGATGCTGGAAAATGTCCAGG
Source organism: Fregata magnificens (assembly GCA_013389945.1). Taxonomy (NCBI): domain Eukaryota; kingdom Metazoa; phylum Chordata; class Aves; order Suliformes; family Fregatidae; genus Fregata; species Fregata magnificens. The sequence continues at coordinate 16,638 of WAAD01003469.1, read as the reverse complement.
AAAAGCTACCCAATAAAACTAAGTTTCTTCAATCTGTCTCCAAACTAAAATTAATATAGACAGTTCAGAACTATGAAAAAAGCCATCTGCTAACTAGTGAACATAAGGTCCACATAGTCAGTATCGTACAAAGACAGAGTCAATTAACTTTTATTTAAAACTCTGTTTGGTTCGCAAAGATCTGAAAGTTCTGCTGAAATGAATCTTAAAATGTTGAGCAAACTTAACACCATAGAAATATATTCTGATATAATAGAAGAATTATGTCTTTTTTATTTACTCTCTCCCAGTAGGACTTCCTATCTTCCAGAAGTCCACGGAAAATTGAATCCATATTCTCATCACCTTTTATATTTCTTATTACTAATTTCTGAGTTTGCTTTGAAGATATATAGTTTTTCTGGCAAAACCTTCCTTCTTATTTTTTGCCATCAAAATGAATTTGTGAAGAGCATAGACACATAAATCTGACTTGTTCAATGAACAAATCTCAACTCTCTTCTCCCTACCCCACATTCTAGTTTCTACTTGATGATGAAAATCCTAAAGATTATTTTTTTCTAATATAAAACTGCACTTATATGAACACATTGCCCTTATTTTGAGGATCAAGATTTGATTTTATTCAGCTTGTTTTTAATAAAAGAGGAGGAAAAACATTTTTACTAATTTTACATGAAGTGGCTAACCAAAACTCAGGGATTTTTTTGTTTTTTGAACTAGTTCCTATTGAGCCAGCTAATGCTATTAAGCAAAGTGTTCATATACAAAGAATACACGATGTTATTTTTCTCCCATCAGTAAAAAAAGAAAAAATGAAGCAGAAAACAATTGTCTCATATCCCTGAAGTTGGTTAATGAGGTAAATAATGTGCCAACAGATCTTTTTCATATACAAGAGTGGTCCTTACACTCATAGTCAAAGACTACTCTTTATTCTCAGTAAATTCCTGATTACGTTTGTACATGTCCCTGTTTTGAGCAAAGTAGGCACCTGTTTAGGTTGGTAGCCCTGCTTTCGTTTCATACAAATTAACCCAAGCAAGGTAACACTCTTAAACAGGCAGGTCTCAATGAGATTTAAACAAATCAGTTACAGCTGTGCAGCAGCTGTTCAGAGGTTCAGCAACCCACAAGTGTTTGTAACTGACATGCAGGGTGTGATAAACCTTTTGGGCTGGAGCATTCCCAGACAAAATATTAAGCATTGATACTATCAAGGGTCTTGCTTGACCTGCTGTAGCTCACTTTACTTCATCCTTTTAGTCAAGGCATTATAAGGTTATAACTTGTCTTAACAGTAGTGCCTCTATAGATTCTACCCTTAATGTCAAACATTGCCTGTAAAAGTTAAGAATGAATTTGCTGATGAATTTGCAAAAACTGATGTGTTTGTTAGACTACCTAATACCAGAATATGGAAAGAAATGGGACTAAGAACTTGAAATAACTGTTGAAATTTTGGGATTCATTCCTCATTGTCTGAGTCTGAAGGGGAAATGGGAATCAGAAGTCTGGACAATTTTGGAAATATGACTGGATACTTACCTACCCCTTTAATTGTATATGTGTGCAAAGATTTTTTAAGTATCTCTTCCAAAGTTGAATGGATATAGTATCTGTAATAATATATAATAATTGGATAGATGAAATAGCTAATACCTGTAGGCGTCTGAGTCTGCAGTGCATAAAGATGCTTACAACCTTCTTTAGCTAGTAAACCAACATCTCATCCCTAATTACACAATAGCAAGTGCTTTAGGCTGTGCTTATAGATTATCTGAAGTCAGACGTATTAAAACTACCTGGAAGCCACGAAAGGAATCCGTCTTAGAATACACTTCTGTGACCAGGTGGAATGTGAAACATTTTTAGCAGATCACTGCAACTCAAACTGTTGATTCAATGGCAAAATTAATTAGAAGACAATTTTGTTAAAAATTTTGCTACTACTGAAGTTTTTATGGAGCCCTTCAAGTCACACAAAAAATCAATAAGATTTGACCCAGAAATTCTGATGATCTGTACATTCTATAAAAATAGTTCTGAAGAAAATGTGTTTTTTTTCTGAAGGGAAAAGGCAATAATTGCATTAGGTTTGACTTTACAGATTGTCCTTTCTTCTTTTATTCTCCACTCATTTTCTGTTTTCATAGACTTTAGAGCAGTTAATGCCATATTTGAGACATATCTTTTAGTTTTCAAAGACCAAAGCTCAACTGTCCTTTTTCATGTCATATCAGTTTTTGATAGGTACCTACTTCAAAAGCAAAAAAAAGACTTCTTGCTTCATATCTGTCTACAACATTTACAGAAATATTTTACTGCTCCACTTACTGAGAGGCTGTTAGTTTCACTGGTATCAAAGTTGGCAACAAATATGTTTCTAGTGTAGAAAAAGAAACAACAACTAAACCAATCAAGTCTGGAAACAAACAAGTAAGAAATAAGCACAAATTTTTATGTTCTCAGAAGGTTATCTTACTGTGGTTTATATTTTTTTTTCATATGAACAATTTTTGATTTAATTTCAGTGCTAGGGAACAGGCTTCTCAGACACCACACAGAAAAAAGGATCATCAAATTCTATAGACAACGGATGCTCAATCCCTCATACTGCAAGTACAAGATGTGAGGCAAACAGGGGTTTGGTGTGTTAGAAAACACTTTCAGACTTATTTTAGTGTTCCATAGGAGTTAAATCCTTTTTCCTGTCTCCCTTGAGGTTTCCCACTGTGCCCGCTGAATTGCAGCATGTTTTGCTGAATGTCACAGAAAAATGAAATCAAAGAAAGATGGAAAATAAAAAAAAAAAGGCAAAATGAAACTTCCGTCATATTTGATAGTTAATGCTTTGATAGCATAACACTTGGAGTTCCATAAACCACAAAATAAGACAGGAAGGTGTACCATCATCCTGAAGTGTTTCCTTCAACACCTGTTTGTAGGACACATCAAATCAGTTTTTGCAAGAGAAGAGAAAGACCTATACAGGACTAGAGGCATTTAATGCAGTTTGCTCTAAACTTGTTGCACAACGTTAATTTAGAAGTATTTTAGCAATCATACAATTTTCTGCCAAATTTTAAAATGTCACACATTGCTAGTTGGAAACCCTTTTTTTTTTTTTTGGTAAAAGAAAATAATTTTCTGAAACAAACTTCAGAGGACTTGTGAGAGTGTTGAAAATCCAGTGTTAGCCTTGCTTATATTTGAGACTAACTCCACAGTTCCTTCAGCATGATTACATTGATTTGTCTGAAAAAACAATAAAAAAACCAGGATGGATTTTCTCGGAGCCATTTCTGTAAAAAGTAATTTTGTTATTGATTTTAAACACAGGTTGGAATAAATCTTATACATTTATGTAAACAAAGATGTTAAAGCCAATTTTACAGAGACTTTGGTTAGGAATCACTAGTGCCTCCTAGCTCCCGTGTGTTGGCTCCTAGGTATAGATTATAGGTGTTATATATATATATATATAGGTATAGATATAGGTGTTTAGATTTGTACCTTTGCATTGCTTGAGAGAGGTTATCTCCAAGAAATACCTATCAATTCTGAAGTACCAAATGATGAAGAAAAATGTTCCTGGGATTTACTTACATGATACCTGGTTGCTGTAATGAAGCATTTTCAGCTATTCATCTGGCCAATATCACTGGAGAAGATGCCTTTTTAGCTGTCCAATTTTGAGATTTATGTGGGTCAAAGTATATTTTGAAAATATACTTCCAACATATTGTAATCAATTATTTAAGTTCTGAGCCATATCTTCAGAAAATCTTGCCTTTGAATGATTAAATTTAAAGAATGCATGCTAAAGCTCAGGAAAATATGTGAGGCAGGCTAAATAAATGGTAAGCAAAGAGGAAATAGTACCAGAAAAGCAAAGGGAAATGGTAAGGAAATGGCAGTAAATGACAGAGAATAAACCCAGGATTTTATATACGTATATAATGAGAAATATATTCTGCTATAAGAAGATGGAAGCAGAAAGCAGAAATGGAAGAAAAAAATACAAATTGTGGGGGGAGCAGAAGTCAAAAAAAGGAAAAGTTAATGTGAATGAAGTAGTTAACAGAAGACAATACAACAATACAACACAGCAGAAACAGGATTTTACTAGGTACAGTAAGGTGGGTAGGTTCTGGAAGCACAGCTGAGTGTCAGGGGAAGTAAATAAGAATGGGAAATTATACCTTAAGATGCTGAAAGAATAAGCAAGCTTTTATATTAAAGCTTGTACTTGGCAATATCTGTACCTGGCTGAGGTATCAGAGAAATGGTACATCCAACATTTGCATTCCTGGGGTGCATGTTGATCTTAGTCACAATTCATAGGTATTTTGATTTTGTATCCTTGGGGGTTTTATACCAGAAGGATACAACTTAGGCATTAAGTCGGAGGTATTGAGGTGCTGATCTCTTCTCCCTGGTATCCAGTGATAGGACACGAGGGAATCGTTCAAAGCTGCTCCAGGGGAGGTTTAGACTGGACATTAGGAAGCATTTCTTTACTGAGAGGGTGGTCAAACACTGGAACAGGCTTGCTAGAGAGGTGGTCGATGCCACAAGCCTGTCAGTGTTCGAGGCATTTGGACAATGCCCTTAATAACACACTTTAACTTGGTCAGCCCTGAACTGGTCAGGCAGTTGGACTAGATGATCGTTGTAGGTCCCCTCCAACCGAAATAGTCTATTCTAAGTCCAAAGATTTTGAACGGCTAGACAATCATTCAGCAAAACCTGAATGCTTTTGTTGTTTTAACTTCAGGTTATTGAAACTAAACTAATATGTATATTTTATGAATAGTGGCCTTTTTTATTAAAATAGTGTCTGTGGTTGTCTCCAGCAAGTGGTTGCTGTTATTTTTTGTAGTTATCCCCATGCTCAAACTGATAAAAAAGCTCCACCAAACACTTTTTAGAAATCATCCCCTTTTTGTTCAAGTTTTCTGACTTTGCAAAGAAAGCAAGTACCTTTTACATATATACTACTTAAAGTTCCTGCTTAACCTAATAATGCAAAAGAACAGAGTTTAATGTCCTTCCTCATTTTCTCTTCCCCTTCAGAAATTATACCAGGTTTCCTGAATATGTTTTCAGAAATCTATTTCAAATGATTTATAAGTGGCAGTAGAACACAGAAAAAAAAATCTCGGATATTAACATGTACTGATTGTAACCATATTTTATACTATAAAGCATTCCTTTCCCTTTCCTTGGATGGAAAAGCAAAAGCTAATTTAATGCCTATTTCTAAAGTATTTTGTTGTTGTTTTACTTTCTAAGTGGTTCCTTGAATTTTGTTCAAACCACTGAGGAATCAAAATACAACTCTAGTTAATCTTTGAAACTCACATGGAATGGCTGGTAATGACATCTGGATTTATGCTTTTGAATAGTGGGCTATTTTCACAAATTACCTTCAGGTTCCTTCACAAAGAGACAAACATTTAGAGTCCTATCTCTTTGACAAGCAGAATGACTCACCGACAAGATCGTATTAACCTCTTTTAAATTAAGCTCTGCCATTTGTGAGGCTACTTGGAAGTGCTGCTTTAAGGAAGGGAAGCCCACAACCAACATTGTGCTGTGTGAAAAGGCAATTTAATAGAAAAGATGTTTTGAAGGTAGATGAAAGAAGTACCACTTAGTGAGGTTTCTTAATACATAAATATAGAACAGCTTGAATGCAATAGGAAAAGTTGAACTTATTTTAAGTGAAATCTATATTTTTGCAAGATAACTACAGAGAAGAAGAAAAGGAAGACAAGTTTGGGGTTTTTTGGAAGGGTTTTTTTTTGTCTTTTTTTTTTACATTTGTCAATGTGGTTTAAATGAAGGATCAGGAAATAGAATATTGCAGAAATGGAATACTTTAAAGGCTTCTAATGATTTTCATTATATAATCCTGTGGTCTATGTTAGGTTTTGCAGAGGTTTGGAAAATGGATTTACTAGGAAAATATATGTAGGGCTATTTCTTTTTTCCTGAAATGGATGGATTCTCTTGGATGATAAATAAATAAATTTTTACTTCAATAATGATGAAACCGTGCACTTCATTTATTTTAGGCCAGGGGGTTTTCTTTCAACACAATTGACTAGGGTTCAAATTCAGCAAGAATCCCATTGAAGTCATTTTTGCTACCCTGTGCTTATAGCTACCCACATTCTTAAGTACTTTGCTGAAGGGAGACCCAAAAGGCTAATTAAAAGTTTAGGGAAGTCTTGGATCATAACCACAGCTGGTGGTGTAGCTCCATAACGGATGGATTTTCATAGAGATTGAGTTATTACACAGCCAATGCCTACCCCACTAACACAAATCTGGACCACAGAATTATATATTGCAAATTGCCAGAGCTAGGCTTCCTCTGTATTACAAGCACAGAAGGAAAGAAAAGTGGCTTCTTGTTTCTTTACTTTTCTTTCTCCTTTTTTCCCCCCCTGAAACTCTATAAAAATGAAGAATATTCTCCTTGTATTAGAAACTCTGTCTTAGATTTGGCTTCATTTCACCTAATTTCGGGTATACCTGTTAGGAACATAATTACCATAAACACCTTTTATAATATTTGCAGTTTTACTTTACACAGGGTGGTACATCCCCCACCCCCACCCTAAGGCTGATTGCATTTCTGAAATAGATCCTTACATGCATATGACCAAATGATGTAATTCTAAGTCTCAGTGCATTTAGGCTCATTCATAAATCAGTTTTTTTAAGACTACACTAAAAATATTACACAGTCTATCTCAAAAGTAGACTCAGATTTAGTCCCTTCTACTTAAGGAAAAATAATAATGAATCCAAGAAGAGTTTTAACTTGATTACATTTTGAAGAACTTGGCCCAAATTATACATCAATTTGCTCTTTCTCTTTCATTGCTAAAGCAGAAATTGTTGGTGACTTCAGAACAGGCCACGAAGGTATTTATATTTTAGTTAAGGTACTAAAAAGTAGCAATATGCAACATATATCCGCAACAGAAGCTTCATTTTGCAGGTGGCTGATATCTTCCAGATACCATCTAGAAAAATCTTGTTGCATACAAACCTCAATCTGTCTTGTCATACTTCTCAAATTTTTAATCAATCTTTGAAAAAACATATTTTTTGCTGGTTAAATTCTAAAGACTCTTATAAGCAAAGAAACATAAAATAGCTCAGTAAAGCTAAACTCTTAGATGATCATTCTTATTCTTCTTTGGACAGCTGGGTAGTGTCCTAATAATACTCTGACTTTTTTTTTTTTTTCCAGGTAAAGGTCGTGGCTGAAATCAGATTTAGAAGAATATCACCCATTCGTGTATATTCAAAGCATACATTCAGAGTCTACATAGAGGACAATGACCGCAGTGAAATAAAGACTTCTTGACTGCTATGTACTGCGAATTAACAACTTTCCTTTATGCTTTAAGCAATACACCTGTTTATGTAACTTTTATAAATTTCTACTGAATTTTCTGTGAAGTGTTACTTTGTAACTACTTTATAACCACTCGCACTACAAATTCTGCATCTTAGGTAGTGTTCTGAAGATTTATCTGTTTGCTAGGTTTCTTCATTTTGTTCTCAGTGCTATAACAAATTCTTCTCTACCTGTTAATTATCAAGAGTAAAGGAACTACAAAAAAAGGGGGACTAAATTAAAAAAATATATGCTTTACAGCTTTTACACTGTCAGTCTCAGCAGTTCACAGACTTCACTGAAGTGAATGAAGGAATGAATTTTATCTTAAATTAAAAACCAAACAACATAAAAGCATTAAATAGTAATCAGGGGAAAAAATAAAATAATCCAGCTCAATACTAGAGCTAACAGTTCAACCTTACACTTAGCCAAATACAGAAATCTTTGTTGATTTACAGTACGACTTAGCCATCAAAGTATTCCATGATTGACCAACTGCAAACTCTGCACTGAAACACTGAGTCAAACTGCAACAAATTTTTATCCTACATTGTCACCATTTTTTGTCTCTATTGCTTTATGCCTACCCTGCTTTTATTCTCATTGACTATCTGTTTGATCCTAATTCATGCTGATAATGTACATTTAGACCACTGTGGCCTTCAAGAGCACAGACATTTAACTGAAGTATATGGCATCAAATGTAAGGCAAACAATACGAAGCACTCTTTCTCCCAAACAATGAAATTGTGGATGCATTGTACAGGACGCATTGTACAGAAAGACAGGGAGTACAAATGACCTTAAAAGGAGTCAGGAAAATATACAGTGAGCACGTTCTCTAGCAACTATTACTATGATTGTTCAAGTCGAATTTGTGGCTTAGGATGTTTCTAAAACACTAGTGTGTAAGGATTTCAGCTGGATCTCTAAATCTGTGGTTATTCTTGTGTTCTTTCCCTACATGATGTTAGGCTGGAGATAGTTATCTATTTGTTAAACTATTAAAAACAAGTCTCCAGTAATCGCTGCTCCTGAAGCTGTGGGGTCATGGCTCAGTTCAGCTGATGGCAACTTCTTCTGCCAACTGAAGGTTGCACCTATATGACTCTGTATATACTTCACTTTCTTTGTTCTTGGTCTTTGGCCCTTACCCCAAAATCACTGTAATTGTTCAAATCTTATTCTTCTATTCCCAAGCATATACTGTTGACTGCAGTTGGAAACAAAAAATGGGGTCAGGGGACCTTTTTCTGATTTGCTTAGTGTGGCAGTTCTTATGGAAGCAGAGAAAAAAATTTAGCTGAATCTTCACTAAAAATCGTTACATAAAAATAATGCAATTTTGTCCATGTTCACTGCATCTTGTTTAAAGTCTAGGAGTTGTTCTGCTGCATGTGAAATAGATTCCTTCAGGAGGAAATTAAACCAGCTGCTCTTCCCTGGGTGTGCTTCAGATGTGCTTCAGCCGTCCTTGGGAAGGATAAAGACCTGAAACAATGACTGGGCTTTCACATAGCTTTAGGTCATGGGCACTGGAGGAATATGTGTTACAGAAACCCAGAAAAAATCTAGCCTTAAATAAATCAACTGACTTGCACATACCATTTACTGAGGTGACTTGCACAAACAGTTTTGGTCTACTTCTATCAAGTCAAGTCAAAGTACTTGGTAATGTAGTCATTGCTCACTGAGAAAGGTGAAGGGCATGGGAGAATACCTCACACCAGAAAGCCCCAGCTGGCTTCTGGCCAGTTGGTGCCATGAGCGTTAAGGGAACCACAACCTGCCCCACTCAGTTCCGCTACTGGGAACTGTGCAGAACCAAACCCAGGCGAGGAAGCCACAAAAGGCTCTGCTTAGTGTCCCCTTCTCACTGCAGCCTGGAGAACCTCACGACCTGCATCACAATGGCATGAAGTACTTACCATTTTGTATCAATAACATTTTACATTCATCTTGCATCACAGACTGCTGGATGGAGATTTTAATGAACTATTACTGATCTATGTTGCTCATAGTTCTTACTTTAAAAAGACACATCTCGTGGTGTAACTGATCAATGTATTAGAAAATGGCTTAAGTCAGTAAACTATGTGAATTAAAAACTCCAGGCAAGGTTTTTCTCATACAAACTCTTCATAAAATAAGCTGGGGATGATATTTAGGATTGAAAGGTCTCAAGATTTTTTTATATTCTAGATTCAACGGTGGATTGTCTTTCTTATTTCAGTTCATAACTTTGGGGTTTTTTTTTTACTTTCATGAAACATCTGTGTGTAATCTTTCCAAACATAGAACACCTTCCTGAGCTGCAGGCATCATGTGTGAGCTACCGTGTAAATGATATGAATGGATAAACAGATAGACAATTTTGATTCTCTCTCTGGGAAAACATAGGGTGAAATCTAAAATGCATGATATCCCTTCAGTTCAGTTTGACATTTAAAATGTGAACAGATTTCAAAAGACTTGAAAATGGTGCTCTGTGTGTGGTAATAGCCTTAACTTTTGTAATTAATTTGTTGTTCGATGCTTGTTCACAGGAGTATTCATTAGTGACATTAGCTCCTAGTTAATGCAGTATAGTTGTGCTTAGTCCATGACAGTTAGATTTGTGATGTGGGGAGATGAGCTAACCAGGGTTTATAGTTGCAAAGCCAAACATGTATTTGTGTCTGTCCCTCAGCTTTAACTAACATACTTTTGCCTCTGGCACTAGAAGTTTTCCTTGTGAAGCCAAAGTACTTTGGCAGTCAGAAAAGTTCTGAGTAAAAGCTGAAGAAAGCTTTGAGCATTTCTTAAATTATCCTTTTAAAGTCATAGCCAAAACAGAACTCACTAACTTTTAAAACAAAACAAAGCATGTTCAATGACCTCATAGGATCTTATTTCGTAATGTTACTACTCAACTATTTTAACTTTCGCCATGACTACCATTATCAAATCGTTTTATCGCCAAACACATTTGCCATTAAATGGATTTGGCTATTGTTCATGTTTCAATTCTCTTTCCTCTCCCAAACATCATAACAAATGGACCAGATTTCTCTTGTTTTAATTTGTGTTCACTTTTCTAGTTTCAATTTTTTTCTTTCATATATCAGGAAATCTAGAGTTCATTACAGATTAGTGACAGATTTTGGAATCAATTTTACTTATTTTAAAAACTCTACAATGTTGCTTATGGATAAGATACTGTTGGGATGAATAAATGAGTGAAATTTCTGTTCTTGGGACAGAAAAATACATCCCCCCTAAAATTCAAAGAAAGCAGCTTGTCAAAATCATATAAAGTACTGAGTTGCATTTAAAGACAAAAGAATAAGCTCAGGGTATGGTTGCAACTTTCAGAGAAAATTTATGGCAATTAGGTGCTTGATTCTTTTATGTTTTCAAAAAACCCAATCCATAGACTAAGTTTGCATGGAAACTGAAGGGAAAAAAAAACCCAAACAAACCACCCACAAAATAAAAAGCCAAACACCTGGGAAGAATTTAGTACAAGCAGAAAAATATAAAGCAAGACATATTAGTCTTGCTTTAATTAAATGCCTTCATCTCCATTTAGGTGTAAAGTGAAAGTGACATTTGCTACATCTGCACCTGACTATGTGAGTGTCTACTTCTTTCAGAGATTGGCCATTACCGAAGATCTGAAATGGTCACCTACTCCAGCTCACAGTCAAATCACCTATCCATGCAGGCCCTCCCTACTGCAAACATCTAATGACTCTTTTCCCCAGTGGCCTTATTAACATAATAAGCAGTAATTAAGAGCACCTGTGTCTAACCAGCATTTAGCTTGGATTTTGTTGCTTTTTTCCAAATCTTGTTCATTTCTTTTAAGCTTACAGTTTAGCCTAATAAAAGCTACTACCTCGCCCTACGAAACGTTAGCATGACCTCTATCAGCCTTTTGTTCCACAGGTCAAAGAACCCCAGTAGTTCAATTGCTTTTCATAGAATATATTTTTGAAACTACCAATGACTCATACTGTACCTCTTTAAAAAAAACCTGTCTTTCCTCACGTGTTTAAATCTGTTATCCATGCTTACAGATTTACATACAGGGAAAAGAACATGTATTATCATTATATTCTATAATAAATGTCTATTTATGTGAGGTAATTTCCGGCATAGCTACAGCAATCAAATTATTTTACTCTAGCTATGCTTATATAACTCCCCCATGTGGACAGTCAATCACTGAGTAAATCCAGCTGTTCTCAAGATTAATTATTTTACTTCTAAATAATAAAAACACTTCTGTTCCAAAATAATTTTGACAGTGGGGAGTCATATCAGAATAGTTCAAAGCGGACTAATTATTCTGCCAGTTTAATGCCTGGAAATTTCTCCATGTAGACAAACTCTTCAGTTTATGCAACCTCCGTTGCATAGTCGGTCCCACAGTGGGAGCACAGTGTCTGTCCTTCCACTAGGGAGATCTCTTCCTTATGCAATAAGTGTCTGTGGAGGATGTCTGTGGGAAGAACTACCGGAAAGAATAACCACAGCATGATTATGAAATGCTGTGTTTTGATTTCCTGATGCTTGTTTTTTAGTCTCACTCCTTCAGCAGTTTCCCTGACTNTTTTTTGCCTTTTAGTTTAATTTCCCCACTCACTTTAATTAAGCTCTCCCCAGGCTCGCATGCTTGCAAGTTCTTATTTATTTATTTTAAAGGAAGCCGACTAGCCAGAATTTCCCCAAAACTCTAAGTTCTCATTAAAATCTTATGTCAAACCCTTTTGCTTTATTTTAATGAGACAGAGCTAGGCATAAATTGGAATGAAAGAAGTAGGGGGAGGATGAATTACTCTATATAAATAGAATAAAACTATTACTACATAGAAGTAGAAAAAATAAAATAGGTAGAAAGGTACACACATGTTGTTATTTAGATTACAGAAATAGGGAAGTCCTAATAGACCATTCCCTCCCCAGTCACAACCATCATGTGCTCCTTGCTCTTTTCACTCCATCTTTCCATGGGCTAGAAGAATTCACACAGACATCCAGTCCCAGTTTCTACATAATTTCTTAGTACTCTTCTTAAATTATCCACGTGTTTCATGTAAAATGACTGCATTTATCACTGTTCTTGGTATGTAGAGCAGTCATATGACTACCATGTTGTGGTGGGAACATCTGAGTGTGTATAAAGATTTAAGCACAATCTAGCTCAGAGAAAAATATGACTCCCATTCAAATCAGTAAGAAGATTGCTGGAGACTTTCTCTTACCTGCTCTCCACTCATGACTACAAATTTTCTTGGAAGAAAGCAGGCAACTCTCCACAGATTTTACCTCCAAATTCTCCACCAAACTCCAAGAAGAAAATACATACCTAAGAATTTTAAGCATATGCTATTTATATCACGATACAACAGGTAAAAGGCATGAAAAAAAGAGGTACCAGATCTTATAATTCTTCTCAGAAACTTCTCCACAGAAAAACTGAATGATTATCATGGTTCTTTGTTTATGATTCTCCAACGATTTTTGTCAGGCTCTGTGGTAGTGTTCTTATCTGAGCCAACTTGAATTAATTTTGTGTGGTTTCACAACACAGGATATCAAATGCTTCAGCAAAATCTAAATATATTGCATCTGCTGTGTTCTCTGAAACCACTAATCCTGTAATTTTATCAAAAGCAGCAGACTTGACTAGAAAGATTTAAACATCTTAATTTGATGCTCCTCATTGCTTGAATTTCAGTTGTTTCTGTCATGAGCTGATGTTCTGCAGATATATATTTACACAGTTACTTAAGGGTATTTTGATAGATTTGAATTTTATGTGATAATTCAAGGGTCCTTGCTCACCAGCACAGGTAATCTAAAGCTAAATACAGAGTAATCGTAACATTTCTCCAATAATAATAACAGTAAGAGTAATGATTTTACTTTGGTTCAGCTATTTTTCATAAAAGGTATTTCATGCCATGGTATTTGTAATTTATTTTAATATTTTAAAGGTTAGCCCTTATCGATTACTTTGATAAGGCAAGTATGGAATTTCTTATTAATGAAACAGTTACTACAAGGACTATTATTTTCAGAGGAACAGTACTGTAGTTCTCAGATAAACCTCTCTTTTCATTATCATAAACAATAAAACTGTGTGTTTGGACAATACTGTGTCCTAATGGAAGATCAAGACATATCTTCAGCACAAAGAAGGTACACTAAGCAAAGGGGTCAACCTTTTTTTTTAATGTAAAACATTGTACAATATGAGGAAATAATACACTTTTTATAATAATGCATATTTTTAAAATAAAATTTGTAATTGGTCAGTCAATTTTTCAGTTAGACAATTGATCACTTGATCATTATTTATGAGCACTCTTCTTATAGCTGGAAGTTTCAGCTAAAGAAAAAAACTTTATTGACAAAGTCATCGGGTCTTAATATGACAAAACTTATTTCCCAGATTCTTTCAAGACAAATAAAAAGTAAAATTACAAGCAGGAAGTGAAATTAGTGGTATCTTTTATGAAAAGTTTGTTGGTTCCCTGCCCACAAGTCATGTCCTTTTCCTCCTTTTCTTGACCATCA